>KL280987.1:0-20844 GCA_000699545.1 Podiceps cristatus
CGCCCCTCGCCGCAGGGTAGAGCTGCGGAGCCGAGCTCCCCCGAGGTGCCCGGTTTTGCGCTGACGTCGTGTCTCTTCTCTGTAGGTGAAAATGGAGCTCAGGCTTGGAAGTGCCATCGAGGGGGTCTGTTCGTGATGATCGAGGAGTCCGTGCCCTCCTAGGAAGCCTCAGGAGCTGCTGAGCAATGTAAGTCTGACAGATTTCTTTGTATTTTTCTTAGGGTCTGAGGGAACCTTTGAAATCCACCCTCTTCCTTTGTCTTTTCATTACTAATGTCTCTTTAGGCCCTTCATCCGCTCTTTATCTTTTGCTCTTCAGCTGCTGAAAGTTTTTTTTGTCTGCAGCTTATCACCTTTTCACTCTCCTTCGGTGTCTGCACCAGCAGTGTTGCTCCTCAGCCTCGTCCCACTTGGGCTGTTCTGACGATGGTGTTTCTAAAGTTCATTTAAGGCGAAATATGTACTGTATACGTCAAAATAGCGCATGATTATGCCAGACTACAGAAGCGTGAATGCCTCTCTGGACACACTTTAATGCTCATTCTGTGTCGCCGTACAGCTGCAGTGGGAACCCGTAAGTGCGTGTGTGTGAAGGGAGAGGAGCGTTGTGGACCACACCTGAGCACAAGGGACGCGCTGGCTGTGCGGCTGCTGTGGGTCGCACGCCAGAAAAACCCCGATCCTTAGGAACCCCTGACCACATGTCCAGTGCAATATGCCTCTTAAGCACAGTTCACTGCTTAGTAATTCCTCTTTTAAAAGAAATTATATGCAGCGTGTCTTTCTAGGATTCTAACTCTGGTGATTGTGATATAACACCTCTCCTCCTGTTTAAATTTCTTTAAATCTTAAGCAAAATCTCATTCTGGGATAGCTGCTGTGTATCATTTAACTGTTTGGAATATTGACTTAATCCTGTGTTGGAGCTCAGTGTAATAACTAATTTTAACCATGTTATTTGTTTCAGCAGTTTTTAGTGCTGTATGAATTTTGGCTTATTGCACTGTATTTCTGTGTTTAAAATGCTCTCTATACAGTTACAGTAGGATATAAGCAATGTTTTGAGTTCGGTATATCTTTTTATAAGAATTGATTACATGTCCTTTTTACTTAGTAGCCACAATGTCAAATAAGGAGGTGAAGGCAGCATTGAAGAGTGCTAGAGACGCAATACGAAATAAAGAATATAAGGAAGCCTTAAAACATTGCAAGGTAATGAATTTTTTTCTTGAAATGTAGTATTTTTTGTACATTTTGTTTGCTGTTCCTGTTCCGCTACAGCTGTATAGTAATGCAGTGTGTTCAGCACCTCATTGGTGTAATAGTTGATATTGATTTTCAGATTTAACTGCATTAATTGTTTGTATTAGTTGCCCACAGTAAAGCTTTATTCCCCTTACCCTTTGCATTTGCTTATATGTGGCAGTAAGAATACTTTGTCTAGTACAATAGTGATAATATCTGTTTCTAATCTGGACCTCGGTAGGAGTGCTTGAGTTGCCGAGCTAGAGGTATGGTTACTGGCAGAACGGTTCAGATACGAAGCATTCTCAGAAAAAGCTGAAGTTACTGATCTTAGCCTTTTCCTAAAAATAAGTTAACTTCTAACATTACCATGCAGAATAATTCACTGAACTGTGATGATAACAGTATGTGGATCTATAAGATGCTTTTCGTTCATCAGTTTCACTTAAAACTGTGTATTTCCAGGCAGTTTTGAAGCAA
Organism: Podiceps cristatus; assembly: GCA_000699545.1. Taxonomy (NCBI): domain Eukaryota; kingdom Metazoa; phylum Chordata; class Aves; order Podicipediformes; family Podicipedidae; genus Podiceps; species Podiceps cristatus. The sequence goes on from KL280987.1 coordinate 1,726, forward strand.
GAGAAAAATAACTACAACGCATGGGTATTTATTGGCCTGTCAGCTGCTGAGTTAGAGCAGCCTGATCAGGCCAGAGGAGCATATAAGAAGGCAATTGAACTTGAACCAAACCAGTTACTGGCATGGCAGGTACGTCAGTGTCCAAATTACCTTTTTCCTTCTCTGAAAAGTGTCACTATGGACTTACATATGGGGACAAAGCAGAGTTGAGACTTGCATCATGTTCTCTTGAGACTCTTAGTTCTACTGAAGCTTCACAGTAGCTGAGGCTTGTACTATTTGTGTGTCCAAGGCAAAGCCATGGATAGCTGCCTATGTATGGCAGGGTGAACTTTAGCTCTAGTATGTTTAAGTTTGTATTTCTTGTGTAGCCTAGACAGCGGTGACACCTGCAAGGGAGGACATGAACACAAATGGATACAGTAAATTGGTCCATGCTTAGGAATTTCCATGCTTGTAGCTCAGGAAACATTTGACAATGCTTTTCTCATAGGAGAGAAAATGTTTTCACTAGTAAGGTATTTTTCCAGCTTCCAGCATCCAGGGAATGAATTTTGATGTTACTACTTGATAGTATACATTTAAAATAAGTATGTGCTGGATGGTGTGTGCGTGACAACCTATAGCAATGTATAATTACACCATAAAGTTGTGTTACTGTGAAGCATAAGGTTGCGTATTAGGTCTGTCTCTCAGATACCAACAATCAATATTTTTCTGAGGTGATAAGCTTTTTAGTATTTTCAACATAGATAGCTCTTTAAAGTATAAGTGTTGGTGTCTGATTTCAAGGTATATTGAAATTTCTTCAGTTACTTCACAGATTCTGACTTTGTTACTATACAGGATGGTATGATACTTGGGCATAGGTCTTTATGATATGACTTAGTGTTCTTTGTATATTGTCTATTGTGCAGACAAGAGTATGTAATATATACAGGTTTCAGATAGTTGTTGGTATTAGTTAACACAGTGAGGAAAGCTTTACGGAAGTGTCAACGTGAGATTCTGCTCAGAGATTACAGTGTTAACACTTGGTGCCATTGAAGGCGATGGAATAATTTTTGTAGGCAGAACCTGCAGTGTTCTCGTACTGCATAACTGTTGACATCAAATCTTACTGATTTTTTTGTTTTTTTTAAGGGATTGGCAAGTTTATATGAGAAATCCAACCAAACAGATGTCAAAGGAGACTTAGCAGACGTTTACCAAAAGCTCCTGGAACTCTATGAAAGGTAAAGAATATTGAATACCATCAGTCAAAGATTTCTAGTTCAGTGAATGCCATTGCTGATACAGAGGATAGTCTGCAAGTTCTGTGTTTTTTAAGCCTTGTCACATCAGTGCATTAGCACTTGTTACTAAGGTTTTCTGTGGCTGTATGAGGTTTCTTGATCCCGTCCCTTTTGATGGGGCAAAACCTCTTGGAATAGTTGTACTTAAGGTTAATAGTTTAGAGAATTGTAATGTTATCCTGTGTCCTCTGTCTAAACTGACTGCCTTGAAGCATTTAGCTCTGATAGTTCATTGTCTGCATTAGTAAGTAGGCTTATTTTTCTCTGCATCAAGATCACAGAATATATGTCATCTGATTCATACAGGTACAGTTCTAAACAAATTAGCTGTCACTGTAGCTGAGTGGAGTGTTCGATGTATTTCCTTAATTTGAAAATCATTCAGAAAGAAAAATAGAATCCCTTAAAGTAATTTATTTTTTTTATTCAGTTACGGCAGCAATGACTAAAAGTTTTAGGGTTATCTGTATTATTTATTCTAAATATTTGTTTAGTCAGAATTTGAAAAACATTATACTATTTTATGGAAAACTTCACTTGTTTGTATGGGATTTTCTTCCTCCTTTCTAGTGGTGACAAGCAGAAGTGGTGTGATGTGTGTAACAAACTTGTGGAACTGTATCGTCAGGAAAATAAATATTTAGAGGTAGGTCAAGTACTTTACTTTCCCTCTTCTAACAAATTTCTAGTTGATCAGAACGAACTACTTTTCATCAAGGAATCCCCAGTTTTTGGAGCCACAGACCACTTAAGGTCTCCTTGTGGACCACTGCCAGGAAGAACTAATTTTAACAATGTTCCTTTCCACTGCGTAACAGATGCCATCGATTGAACAGACAAGACTTGGCAAAAGGTGTTAGTATACAGGCTGAAAGGGTGGAACATCATTCTTATGTTTTTTTTTTTCTAGAAGTCAAGCGTAATCCCAAGTTCACATTTATGTTCTGAATGTGCGAGTTGGGTGTCTTTTGCCTAGCTTGGTCAGCTCTCGGTATCCAGTTAGCCCTTCCCTGGTGTGGTGATCCCTTCCTAGTCTGTCCCTGATGCTTTGTGCCAGAGAATAAGGCAGAATACGTACACAACTGTAGCTCCTGCAATCCATGCACGACCATAAGGACTTGCAAAGCTGTCCCAGGGCAACCCAGGCTTCAGGCCGCACTCCCAAGTTCCTGCCAGCATCACCCTTGTGAAGTTGTCGTGGCTTTTGCCAGCTTTCCACAAGGTGGGGCTGTCAAACACCTGAGTGGTTCAACAGTGACATTGCCTGTGCTCTCAGTGCCAGTGTTACAGCACACATATTTTTGCAGTTACGTGATTCTTTCCTTCTTTACCCTTCAAAAAGGTTGCTTTCTTAAAAGGTAGTGCATGGTCTTACTCCCTATCATCTTCTCCCCTTTCCTCCAACAAATGGAAAATGAAAAACGTTTCATATCTCTCAGCATCAGGCTCAAAACTATTAATTAGCTCCAAAGCCTCTTTGTATACTGGTTTCTGAAATGAAATTCCGTGCTTGTAGTTTAGCATATGAAGGCAGACTTGCTCTACGTGCAAAAGGAAACCACAAGTTAGACATCAGGGTCCTATTTCCTCTTTTTCAGATCCATTGATTTTTCAGCATGAGAATCGCAACGTACTGCTGCTGTTCCTCTGTTTCTGTTTGTAGTGCTATAGATCCAACAATCCTCCCATTTTTTTGTCAACAGTTTATCGAAGGACTATTCAGGTCTATTTTTATTGTTGATTTCCTCCAGGAACCAGAGTCAGAATTCATTCTCTTGATGTTACCTCCCTCTTTACTGTACCTTGGAAGGTGGACAGGTCCCAGACAATGCTTTGGGATTTGTTATTGCTTTAATCAGAAAACAGGTAAATCTGGGTCATTACTTTAACTGTTACTCTGTTGCCACCCTAGGGTGGTGGAGTTGACCATAGTCAGACCTCCAGTTCTGTAAAGAGTGACCACACGATCTGCTTGTTTCCTCTTGACAGGTGGCCGAAACATGGCAGAAACTAATTCAAAGGAAACAGGAGGAAGGTGCAGAGAAGGCAGAGCTTCATCAGCTTTGGAAGAAGTTGATCCAGTTACTGAAAGACAGTACCCAGAACCAGGATAATAAGACTGAGCAGTCGGTAATGTTTCCCACTCCTACTGATCTAGATACGTACATATGCACAGTGCAGATAGACTTAAAAGGAAGCCTTGAAAGCCATGTAAGTCGTGTGACTGTCTCATTAATGTTCAGTGGTACTAAACTTCTCAAGAAAAGGTGGGTGATTTTACCTTCTGATGAAAACAGTGAGGGTGCAGCAGCCTGAGATGGGCCTTAGGTGGAATTAGGCACCTGACTCCAAGCAGTCAGACTGGAACGCCTTCATTGACTGCTTCCTAAGTTCTGCAGGCATCCAGGTTTGCAGTGTAGCATAGCGACGCATTGTTCTACTTCTGCATGTTACGAGAAGCATCACTCATAAGCTTTGACAGAATCTAGAATGTAGGCAGTTTTCTAAACAAGAAACTCCCCCTTGCTTTCCTCTGGGGTGGAAGAGGTAGCTTTGCACTGTTTTTCTGTTCCTTCGTATCCAGTGCTTATCCTAGGTAGCAATGTTTTGGTCCAACTTTTCTTTTCTTCTGTAAATTTTAAGCTCTCACTTCTTAGGAGAATGTCAAAGCTATTTGGAGCAAATGGAGAATGACCACAGAGAAGACAGGATCCGTATCATCTACGATCAAAGTTAATTTTGTTTTATCCGATTTATGGTTTCTTGCAACATGAACCTCATTCAACAGGAAGGGTGGAACTTTCTCATCACCAGTCTAGTTGATAGTAGTGCTCCAGAAAGGTGAAAAACACAAACTGAAATAACTTGAGGCAGAAGAAAATTGAAACTGGATCTCTAATTTTTGAGAAGGCACATGCTATAACTTATAAGCTATTATAGAAAAGAGGTGCATTGCTTTCTTTTTTTGGCAACAAGGAGTTAAAAAAGTTGCATAAATCAGGAATGGGTTTCATGTGCAAATCTGCAGATCTCTGAATAAAGTATCTGAACCTGGAAGGGTGTGAGATTGAAGGCAACCTTCTGTTCAGCATTTCACTTATGACAAGCTGTGGGTAACTTTCTGTTGAGCGTGCTTGTTTGGTAGCCTGCGCTCTGTGGGGCCTGTGTTCTCCCCTGTGTAGGGAGTCAAGAAATAAAAGACCAGACTTCTAGACTAGAGCAGGGGAGGAGGGTTGGTGGGTGACTGTAGAGGATAGCAACCTAGGTTTAGTGGTGCCAAGTCCTTTGAATTGGGATTTGGTATGAAGAATAATCTCTGTTCTTACAAATTTTGCCTTCCTTGTACCTATCTTAACATTATGAAACAGTGTATTACTTTTTGTACTAGACAATTAACGTGCTTTGGGTACTACTTCAGTACTGCTTCATGATAAGGAACTTGCTTTGTGACTTTCTCTGTTCACAGTACTAGCGTACACTTAATGAGTAGGATCCAGACAATAACATGTAACTACCCACTTAACTATGTAAGGGCTGGAAGGCACGTCCTGTGAAGAGCGGCTGAGCACTTCGGGCTTGTCTAGTTTGGCAAAAAGGAGGCTGAAGGGTGACCTTATTGCTCTCTTTAGCTTCCTGGGGCGGGGAAGTGGAGAGGGAAGTGCAGATCTCTTCTCCCGTGTGGGAATGGTTCAAAGCTGCGCCAGGGGAGGTTCGGACGGGGCATCAGGAAGCATTTCTTTACTGAGAGGGTGTCCAAACCCTGTAAAGGTGATTGATGCCCCAAGCCTGTCGGTGTTCAACAGGCATCTATCTGGTCAATGCCCTTAGCAACACGCTTTATCTTTTGGTTAGCCCTGGGTTGTAGGTCCCTTCCAACTGAAATAGTCTGTTCAATGAAGATAACATTTTCCTGTAGTCATTGTTTGTTGCACTCCTAATTATTTCTTATTTCAGCTTCTGACTGCATTTGAACATGCAGTGAACTCTGCTGACACCATTCCTGGTGAAGACCACCAAAATCTTTACAAGGACTTTATTCAGTGCTTGTCAAAAGTAAGGTTATGTTAATCTATTTTCATCAGTGAATAAATGTAATATTCTGCATCTGATAATTCACACAAGTAACTATTTTTTTCCTTCCAAGTCTCCTCATGAAACAGCTAGGTTGGAAAAGGCTTGTAATGATATGATGGCTTTGTATCCTACTGCGACTTATCCTTTAGAAGTCCTTTGCTTGCACTTTGTTCAGTCAGGTGAGTAGGATGTACTTAGACATTTTTGGGGGTTATTTCTTTTATAGTTAGTTTTGTCATGATCTTTTTACAAGTTTTTAACTTTCACAACCCAATACAAGTACATTATTTACTTTTATATTATATTTAATATATATGTTTATTCTGCCTGACTGGAAATGAAAAATATCTGGTCCTATGATTTGCTGTTTCCTAGCTCTTTAACTGAGTGGTGACTGCAAGTTGGCAAAAAACTTCTGCAAGTTAAGTCCAACTCTGGCAATATACAAAGTTGGAAAGAAAGAATGCCTTACAAAACTCGAAAGCAGCCTCTTTGGATAAATGAAAGAAAGCTGGGTTCCTAAGCTTAGAAGAGGGAAGGGAGTGCTAACTAGTGCTCTAAGGCTGATGGCAGGCTATGCTTAGGTTATCGACACAGAAGGTCTCTCTTGACAAAAAAAAACCCAAACAAACATTTGTCAAACTTTCTTCAAAAGAGTGCCTGGTGAATACGGAATAAACAGATCTGTCTAGATCTTTCTTCTAGGTAGAAAAGGAGAATCTCTGAGGGGAAAAAAATATACCATGGTGTGTTCAGTAGTGCAGGGATCTGAAAGTATGCAATTGCTGTTTTCAGTAGTTCACTAAACAACATTTCAGTGTCAGTTGAACACTTTCTCAGGATTTGCAAAGATAACTACTACATTTTGGTCTTTCATTTTATTGTTAAAGGCATCTGAAGTTGATTTGATTTCTTTTTAAAACAAGGAAAGAAAATAAGGAAAAAGTTCCTCTTGTTTATATAAATAGCTGTCAGCTTAGATAGAAGAATTCATTTTCCAGTTTTGAAGGCTGAAGGGCTTCATAGAGTAATGTAGCAACATGAAACGAGAGAATTGTTCACTTTGATTGGAAAGGATGAAGACAAATGAGGCCCAGACTCTCATTTCCACATGAGAATGCTTTACAGTTTGGAGAAGCATGCAGAGACTAATTTCCAAAGGAAAAGGAGCATCTGGTTGGCACAGTTCTTGTATACTAATGCTCTGACAACATCTCGCCATCCCACAGCCGTCTTGGGGTGGGCAGGATGGTGCTTAGGTTTCAGTAAGGCTGTTTGTTTATAGCCGAGTCATTCCAACTGTGCCATAGTCCTTTGTGCCCCAAACTTGTGGGCTTGTAACCCAGGTACATTATTAGTCACCTTTACCAGTTGAAATTAAAGGCAGCCTTTATGTCAAATGAGCCCATAAATTTTTAAAGAAAACAGCAGATCAAAAGACTTTTTCTAAAAGTCACGATAGTTGCTTTAAGCGAGGACTGTCAAGTCTACAATTACAGCTAAACACAAGCATGAAAATTGAGTGGCATCAGTTAAAATTAAGCTAAGACATTAAATTCTGTGGTTTCACAGCAAAACTGTTTCAGCAGGCTGATCACAGCAAATTTGTAGATGCGCAAGGCCTACTCTGGAAGGAAATTATTTTGATTTATTTGAAGCAGATTTTGACATGTAGGCATTCTGCTGGGCATACATGAAAAGCATATGAATAAACTAGGTTTTGTTAATAAAGGAAGTATAGCTGTAGTAATTTACCATGAGTGGTTAAAAATTCAGGTTTTATTCCGACAATTTATTTTGTTTGGCAGTATTACTGCTTGTTTTAGGGGTAGAGGGTGGGAACTATGTAGTACCTTTGGAAAAAAGTTCAGTTAATAAATTCATTACTTTGAGCTTGACATATAAGTGTCATATTTATATAGGTAAGATATGCTGTTGCATTTTTTTTTAAATATAAAACTCTATTAATTATTTCTTTTTTCTGAAACCAGGTACTTTGTCAGAAGAGGCCCTGCAGTATTTTTCCAGACTTTTGGAGATGGATGCAAGTAGCGGTCCAGGCATCATTGGTTGTGGTATAAAATGCCTTCAAGAAAAGAAATACAAGGAGGCTGTTAAAAGTCTTACTGAAGGTAAATGTGAAATATGAGGTATAAGTACACTGTACCTTAAACACCAGCTGGTTTACGCTGGATATCTTGAGGCCAGTTCTAAGACCAGCTAGCTTTACAAAGAGGACTCAACACTTTCTCTGATTGTGCATTGATTTTTTTAAAAATACAGCTTAAATATAACATCTCTGAAGTCTGTCACTGCTGTTACAGTCAGTATTTTAGTGTGATCAACTTTGAACTATTTTTAATCTGATTGTTATTGGGGAAATACCTAGATGAAGCAGTAAATACTGCAATAGCGATTAATGAAGGAATGTGGAATTTATAAAGTAAAATATAATGCAGCTTCTCTAATCTCATCGCTCCATTTCTATACCTGAACAAAGATGACTTCCCTTTAAAGTTACATCATCTTCTGACTTCTTTAACACTTACCCAATACAAGTATTCACTCAATGTATCTTAAGAGAAATATTGGAGGATTTTTTTTTTTACAGTAGCCAGATTTTCTGAAGAGTTTGCTTACTAATCTGTAATTATCTTGCTTGCATTGAAATGGCAAAGCTCTTTGAAAACAATTCGTAAGTGTACTAGTGGGTAGGAGTCAGTCAGGCTGTGCTGAGATATGCTGCTGCATACAAACACCCGGGTTTAGAATACAGTTGTTTCTGGAACTGGATTTTGGAATGTTCTAACAGTGGCTTACATGCAGTGAAAGAACATGTCTTGGCTAAAATGTGAAATAAAAATTTCAGGTGCTTAAGAGGAAAAAGTTTTCCATGGAAAGCAAAGTCTGGCTTAAATGCCAGTGGATGTTTTGACAAAACATACAACCTATCATTCACAAAAGATACATCTCCCAACTAATACATTTATTAATTTTTATTTGTAATGCTCTGCTCCTGAAGGGGAGAATGCAAAGGGAAAGGCTCTTGGTATAATGCGTGTATGTATAAAGCTTGGAAATTATGTCTTTCCTAGTAAGCCAAGTGTTTGCATTTTAGGGGTTGAAGTTTCAAAGCCTACATATTTAGTAGTTATCTCTCTCTCTCTCTCTCTCTGTATTCTGAAGACTCAAATTCAGTTTTATTACTGAATCTTAAGGCAAGTTTATCAAGAAGTTTTAGTGAAACACTCTTGCCATCATTCTTTTGCGGTCTTGAAGTTCTATAGGCCTTTTCTGGTTTCTAAGAAAAACTTTATAAAGTAGTCTACAGGCTGCTGATGTTAATGTCTGATCGAAGCAAAGGACTTTTATTCTTTTTGAAACAAAAACGTATCTTAAGCCAGTGTTGTATATTTCCTCACTTTGTCCCCTTTTTCTTTTCTGCATATATAATTTTATATGCAAAATTAAGCCTAATAGAAGCTTACATGCTTTTTAGTATTTGCCTTGGAGTCCTGTATGTCTAAAACAGTTTAAAATAAGAATCAAAGAAAAAATGAACTTCAAGTCTTATTATCTGATTGATAATATGTTTTTGATGGCATTATATGGCAATAGAGCATCTGCCAGCTGCAGTGTCTTTGCAGCCCTAAGCAGCTTTTTTTTAATGCCTTTTTAAAACTCTTATTTTACTAGGTTCGCAGAAGACTAGCCAGTGTCCAGCAGCGTGGCATTATTTGGCAGAGGCACAGATGAAAATTCACAAACACAGGGCCGCTGTCTTATCCTGCAATCGAGGTAACTTCTGGCTAATTGAAAGAGCAACTGCAGGGGTACACCGCTTACGTAGCCCAGCCAGTGTGGCCTTTGCATGGTAGGTCTGAGTTAGCAGCAGTTGTAGTCCTCTGCTTTTTGCAGTCTCACAGCTTGTGCTGGTGTCCCCTGCTTGTCTCGGTTTATGAGAGCCGAATGGCACCTTGTGCTGCTTAGCCTCAGGAAAGGGGAAAATACTTGGTTAATCAGAACCAGAAAGTTGTCTGATGGCTAATATTAAGAAGGTTTGCACATTCTGACGTGCTTCTTCAGCTAGTGGTTGACCATCTCTGCCAAACGGCAGTTTGCCTGAAACCACAAGGGTAACTCAAAAATGTTTAAGTCTGGTAGACTTCATATTTAGACTTAAAGGTACGATTTTAATCAACTTAATGTAAAATGCTGAAATGTTTTGCGTAGTACAAGTGCATGTTAAGAAACGTTACTGAGTGTAAATCTGCATTTGTGCTATCAGGGCATGAGAGCCGTTACTATGATCTAGTGATGCATATCGCATCTGAATAGAGCCATCATCTGATGGATATAAATGATGGGGCGGACTTTTCCTGGACAGGGACAAATCCAATGAAAAATTTCTCAAGGAAGACTTGAAGAGGTAAAATTATGCCAACATGGCTACACAGTCAAAGAGAATTATTAAGAGCAAGAGGAAGCATTTGCCAGTCAGGGAGATTCAAAACACCTATAAATTTGGGCAGAGGAAATGTGAAATCAGAAAAAAGTAGGTTAAAAGAAATCTATTGCAGAAAGAATGAAAACGAGGTGATTCTTTTCCCATCTGTGTTGTTCATTCTCTTTTCTAGTAGTTTATGAATGTTTTATAATAAGGTTATAAAGGCTGGTGCTATTCAAAGCAGACGGCAAAACTTTGAAAGGAGATCAGTGGAATGGGTAACTAGGTGTTAAAATAATGAATAAAATTCCATAGTCTTAAATGCAAAATCATGCAGTTGAGGGAAGAAAATGTTGCCATAAAGCTGTCCTACAGTCTTGTTGAAGTAGAGACCAGAAAGGTCCTCATTTTGTATGAAAAAACAGGACTATTTCTTTCCCCTTCTGTGCTTTACAGGTCAATCAAATATTAGGAATTACAGGGAAGGGAATGGTTAGTGAAACAGCACAAACATACAGTTGCTTTAAGAACTGTAGCAGCATGGTGAAATCTGCGCTGTTTTGGTACTCGTCCACCACTCCTCAAGAAGAAAATAATAGTAGAGGTTAATAGACCAGTAATAAGGATGATTGAATGTATGGAAAATGCAGCGTATGAGAACAGGTAAATAGTCTGTAAAGGCCTTTTCCAGCCTGGAGTAGAGATGATTTTGAAAGCTGTGAAGTTGCAAATGATTTGGAAGATAAATAAAGGTTGAGTGCTTTGTTTTCCTTTGCGAGGTCCAAGTACCAAATGAAACTAGAAGCTGACAGGCTCAGAACAAACAAAATAAGTTTTGTTTCTCAGTGCAAGGTGTAAGTTAAGCTATAGTGCCTCGCTAAAAGATGCTGTTGATGCAGGAAGTTTCCTTGAGTCCAAAGAATGTGTGGAAAGTGGGAGAGGACTCTGGGGAAACATTGCTTTATGCTTGGCCTGTCTTACTGATATATCAAGTCACACAAAAGTTCATCATATGTAAAAATAAATACAGTTAATTGAGTTATTCAGAAAGTTCTTGCCTTTGGAGAATGCTGAAGCTCAACAGAGATGCCCTCGTTCTCTGAGGTGAGATTACACTGTGTATTGGAACAGTAATGAATACTGCATAGAAAGTATTTGCACGGGCACAGAGTTAAGTTCCTGGTTTCAGTAACACTTGTTTTCCGCTTCAGAGTTCAAAGAAAAAACTTGTTTTTAGAAAGGTCATTGTTTCTTCAGAACATAGATCAGAAAAATGTAGCATTCCATTTGTAAGGCCAGCAGCTAGAAAGCAAACAGTCTCTCCACGTGTCTGAGAGGACCTTTCTAAAATTGATTAAACTTTTAAGCTTGAATGGATAGATATTTTACAGAGCATTTTCTTTGACATAGGGGAGAGCAGTCAAAAACATTATTAAGTGGTGTTCTGTTAGAAAAATTGTAATTAACAAGATATAAAAAATACAGAAACAGTGATGCTCTCTGTAGTTCTTTTTTCTGTTTTTACTTGATGTATCTTTCCTCTTGTCAACAGGTCTGGAGGCTATTGGAAGTCCTGAGGGTCCTGGTCTTCGGTGGAAGAACCTTATCCTTCAGCTGAAAGCAGAGGCTTTGATTAAAATAGCTGATGCTGATGCTGCAGAAGAAGCCATTAAAGCACTTGAGCAGGTATTTTCATTAACTGAAATGTACCTTTGTTTAAAACAAAACAAAACATGCTCTCATCTTTCTGTACTAAACATGCTCTCATCTTTCTGTACTGAAAACTCAAAACTATTCTATATGTATTTCTCCCTTTGCCTCCTTTTCACATTCTGTGTGGGTTAGGCAATTCCTACCAGTTATGGTGTAGTCAAGACATTCCTTCCTTTCTGTTTTTTAGGCTTTGCTACAACTCTTTTTTTCACTCAGAATTCTACTTTTAGAAGCTGTCGCTTTTTACCTTGCCTGGTCTTGCTTGGTGTTGCAGGGTTCTTGCTAGTTCTGTGGCTGCTGTTCATCTTATGTTGAATTATTGTGATAATCCTACTCCCCATGTCTTTCCTTCATTCACTTGTCGTTGGTCATTAACAAGAGCATATTACTTTAAGATTGAATCGTTAAGCTTTAGCAGAAGTTGCTTGCCATCTTCTTTGTCTCATCATTTCTTCACTGTTTACACTTCTGTATGTTTGTCCTTGCTCTCTATAATTTTCTAAATGTTTTCTTGTCTTTTCCTTCATGCAGTCTGCCTGCTTTTGACACCTTTGATTTCTTGATCTAGGGAGAGACTAACAAGGTCGTGTCTATTACTTGGTTTTCTAGATTGTGGATGCAGGCAGTGATCCCGTGGTTTTAGCTATCAGAGGTCAGGCTTATCTAAACAAAGGTTTAATGGATCAAGCTTCAAAGGTTAGTGCTGTATGACAATGACATTCTTGTAAGCTAAGTAGAATTCCTGGTTTCACAGAAATAATTAGGGAAGAATGACATCCTTTTGCAGATTTCACAGGAGCTTCTGTTGTCCCATCCTGATCTGGCTGAGTCCCATGCTCTAGAGGGTTTCATCCATTATTCCCAAAAGAACTACGAACACGCAGAAAGAAGGTAGATTTATTTTTTTGTTTCCTCTAACAGGGAAGTGTGTGTGGAGGGCAGAATAGAATAGAATATAGTGTTTTGCAGCTTTTGAGAATTTGTCTGATCTGACCTCTGTTCCTTTCATTTAGTTTTCTAAATGCTATTGAAAGGAAGGCCGAAACGGCAGAGTATCATCAGTACCTGGGCCTCACATACTGGTTCATGAGTGACGAGACAAAAAAAGACAAAGGAAAAGCACTCACTCAGTTCTTGAAGGTAAAGGCTGCTTCACCTATTCATGTAGAATTAGTGTTTACCTGTATCAAAAACCAAATATGGAAAATACACTGACTGGAATGACAGACTTCAACATTCTGGTTGTTACCATTTACAAGCCTCCAGACGCTGTAAATCAATTTCAGCTGTGCAAAAAGGCTTCCTTTACATAGAATCTCCCTGCTTTTGTTTTCCTCTTTTCACCTAAATCTTGAGGCCTTTGACTTAGCCAAATGTAGTGGTTGTCCTCTCGTTCTTCTCTCCTTGAGGGCTGTAAAGTTGAGGCTTCTAGACAACCAGCATAGATCTTTGAAGAAATTTTGAAACAGGGAGGGCAAAATTCATATTGGGAAAAAAGTGAGGAACAAAAAAAGGTGAGAATGGTGTTAGAGTTTCAGTGTCTGTCCAAGGAAGTAAGTCTGCAAAACCTCACACTTTTCCTCATCTTTGGGGTTTTGATGGCTGTGGCTTTTTCTCTAAATGTAGGTAAGAATGTGAATCTAAAAGATTTAGTCTGACATTTTTATTGGGAACATGGAAATACCAAAAATAAGATTCTAGACATTGTAAACTCAGCATATAACTTCAGGATAGGTGTTGGCAACTCAAATCATTGCCTACTGTTTGCACTTCAGAAACAGCAGAGTATATCGGAGAATGTAGTTGAACAGTATTTTTGGTTCTAAACTGGTTTATGTGAGTGGGTTTTTTTCTTATTGTCAGAGCTGTTTTCTGCTGCTTGGGGGCTGTGGGTTTCTTAAGTATAAGCAAATCTGCCAAGCGTATCAAAAAAGGAGTTTAAACTTTAGAAAAGGCTGGAGTTAATTGTGATGTAATATGGTAAGAGTATGAGCACAATGGTTGAAACAGTAGAATATGAAAATGATGGGATATAGTAAGGAATTGCTTATGCCTAGCTCAACTAGCTTGTTCGTATTTCATGTACAAAATGCTTTGTGTCATGAAGTTTGTAGCACCTTCTGCAAATACTTAAAGCTCAGGGAAGATCTGAAATCGTAAAGTTTGATTACTCAGATGTATCACAGAAGGAGCTTAAATAAACTGATAAACGGAAACTGAACAAGTACTTCTCACTGGACCTGTCCATCAGTGTAATCCTTCAAAATGCTATCTTAGATTATGTTCATGTTTCCTTATAGGCTGCAAAATTGGACAGCTACTTGGGAAAGGTCTTTTGTTATTTAGGTAACTACTACAGGGATGTTGCTGGAGACAAAAGTAGAGCTCGTGGTTGCTACAAAAAGGCTTTTGAACTGGATGGAACCGATGAAGAATCTGGAACAGCAGCTGTAGACTTAAGCATGGAACTTGGAGACATGGTATTGTACATTTAGGGCTTTGGATTGCTGCTGTTTTGTTTTTCTGTTAATCTTCCTCTTTGAGGAATAGCTTCAGGTTTCCTCTGTATTTGAGAATAAGATCTGAAAACAGATGTTCTGTCATTGCTTAGCAGCTTTCATACTTGGACCTGCTTCAATTTTATGCTTCAAGTGTGAAATAAATCTACCTGGGGAGAAAGGCAGGGGAACCAAGCATAACATTGTAGTCATCACATACAGGATATAGATGAAGGATTGTTTTCAGTAAGGAACATGAGGAGAAGGTTAGTTTTCTTTTCATGTTTAACTCGTGCCACTTCTTATCTCCATCCTCTGCCTTGCTGCTTTCAGGAAAAGCATACAAAGTCATCAGAACATTTAAAAATATTTCTTACATAGCATTGTATGCACAGTTCTTAGCCTATGATACTACAGAGCAAGACAGCAATCCATACTTTGACAGACTCCATTTGAACATGTGGAAAGTCAATCTAAGTATCTGACTTGCTGCAAATACTTGTATCCTTCTCTAGTTTAAAAAAAAATAATTAAAAACATAGTCTCTACAGAACTGCAGGAAGCTACTGTCTGTTTGCAAAGACAGGTACATAAGAAATAATCATGTCTTTGTGAGATAATACCCTCCTCTAATCTGCCACTCAGCCAGCTGGCTTTAAAAAGCCACTGTAACATTTCTTCATTGCAGTAATTAACACATTAGGCAGTTTAATGGTTTGCTGAATTAGGAGTGGTATTCCTTAACAAGAACTTTGTTCTTTATATATATATATGTTTACTAACCTCGCGTTTTTGGTGCTTTGTTAGGATACTGCTCTGTCGATCCTGAATGAGGTAACTGAAAAAGCGAGTACTGGTACAGCAAAATGGGCCTGGCTGCATCGTGGGCTTTACTACTTGAGAACGGGTCAGGCGTCACAAGCAGTGGCTGAGTAAGAAAACTAGTGGTTGGTTTAAGTCATCTTCTATAAACCCCAACAAAACAGTCTTTGATCTTAGCAAGTTTTGAGAGTAAGTTAGCTGATTCTAGGACGGCTTGTACCGAACAATGGGAAACGTGCCTGAGCAAGCTGTGTCTATCTTCAGTTCCAGAATTAGCACAGTGTAGTCTCTTCAGCACCGCCGTGTTCTGTGCTAACAGGCCTGGTGACAGGCTTGTCACAGGCACGGTATAGCGCTGAATAATGAGCTGGGGCTAGGTACAGTGCCTAAGCTTGTGTAATGTGCTCTGAAGATGAAAACACTACTGTGCTGTGTTTAGAAGTTCTGTATAATTGTGTGTTCGTGTCGTGAGAATATATAAGCAAGGAAATAATTTATGTTTACTTGTATCATCTTTTATTTAAATAAATTTATATCTTCATATCTTCAGTTTGCAGGCGGCGCTCAGGGCTGATCCAAAGGATTCCAACTGCTGGGAGTCTCTAGGGGAGGCTTATTTGAGTAGAGGTAGCTATTCCACAGCTCTAAAATCCTTCAGGAAAGCAAGTGAGCTGAACCCAGAGCTTGTGTACAGCATTTACAGAGCTGCAGCAGTTGAGCAGATTCTGGGCAAATACGAAAATGCTATAGCTACTTATCGACAAATCTTAAAGACGACAGAAGACTATGTGCCTGCACTGAAAGGTAATACGTCTAAATTTGGAAGTGTTAACTCTTTCTCCCTCTACACACTGTAATGCTTCAGTCTTGCAGAGTGGTTCTTGGTGTATTGAGGTTTGCCTGCATAGAAGGATAGGGTTGGATTCTTGACAATCACAGTTCTGTCACCAGAAAGGAGTTCCTGTGGGAACGGAACTCCCTCTCAGCCGGACCCAATACACATATGCAGTAAATTCTTACATAAATAGGATTAAATAACTTTGGTTTCAAATCTTCTTCAAAGAAGAGTTCTCCTTTTGCCTACCTTGATGTTCCCTTTTCTTTTTGTGTTTCGGCAATGAGTTTTGACTTGTGTGAACTGAACGTTGGTTTATTTGTCAAACACTTAACCAATGCTGAGCAGATGTACCATGAGGGCTTTTCTTAATATTTTAATATTTGAGGACAAACCCAAAGCTTAAATGCTATGATTTTTATAATTAATTAGGCTTGTTTTAATATTCTGCAGTTCACACTTGACAGGATAGGTTAAAAGTAATGTCTGTGTTGTGAGTACTGCAGGTCCGTTGGTTTTGACACATGCAGGGTATAAATCTGTGTATCAAGCAGAACACCACTGCGGGTCCTTTGGTTTTGACACATACAGGGTATAAATCTGTGTATCAAGCAGAACACTGAGCAGACTTCCACCCTCCCACCCCACCTCCTTTATCAAGCATATTATGAAAGCATCTCTTTTCACAGAGGATATTTTCTGTTATTTCCAGGACTTGGTGAGTGCTATCTCATGCTGGCGAGATCAGCCCTTGATAACTTTTTTGATAGGAAGGCTGTGGATTACATAGAGCAGGCTCTTGAATTTTTTACAAGGTTAGTACTAAATATTCAGTTATTTAATTTGCACTGGGATTGTGGGTTGACAGGCAGAATTAAGAGTTAAGTGTTTGAGCGTTTTCAGTTAAACTAAATTGAATGGACCAGGCTGAAAATGGTTTGAATAATGCATTCTGGACTTACGCTGCTTAAATAAATGGTAGTTACAGAGTTTTATTTTTTCTGTTTAAAGATACAGAGGCTTTTGATTATAACACAAGTGTGCAATAACACACAGTTCTCTCCAGCAGTCCTGCATATATGTGGGGCTGGGAGGAGGGGATTTCTCCCAAAAATGGCAGATGAGAGGAAATTGTTCCTTCCCTCCCTCAATCTTTTTTTTTTTTGTTTTTTTTGCATTTCATACAAAATATTTCAGCATCCTAAATTACACCTTAGTATAGCTGCTGTTGTAGGAGAAGGTCCATCAGGTTTCTGCAGATGAGTGTTTCTTGTACTATAACATGATATTTCGCTGAAATGCAGGAGTGGGTATAGTCAGCTGATGTGTTGATAATGGCTAATTTTCAGAACTGGCTCTTAATCAACAAAGTTGGGCATTGGCATTTTGTAGTTTCTCTTTTTTTTGGTTATTTTTGACCTTTCAGACCTACAGCTTGAATAGGAAGAAAACTGAATTTTAAAAAAAAAATCAAATAGTTCATTGATGAATTACATTTGAGTTTGTGCCACTCTTCAAAGTGGTGATCTTTCAGAAAAGGGTATGGAAGTGCTTGAATGGGTGTTGTGCAGATTTTCTATATCACTAATTACAGGGCAACAAAGCACCGTCCTGATGTATCTTGCCTCTGGAAACTGCTCGGAGATGCCTGTACTAGCGTGCATGTTATTTCACCAAACAAAGTGAATGTTCAAGTTCTAGGATCTCTTCTGGGTAAAAATGAAGATAAACAGATGCTGAAGAAAATTGATCTGCTCAGGCTGGGAGGAAGGTAATGATTTTTTTATTATCAAGAGCACTATGCAGCTTGAAACTCTATAGAGTCTCGAGTATTCTAGACCATTTCTAGAAAATGAACGACATGCTGATCTGTCAACACCTGCATATTGAGCAGAGATTAATGAGGTGGTAAATCGTGTCTCATGCTTCTTCCAAAATACACTACTCATTTCAGGTTATGTTTCCTGGATTGCTGCAGTGGATGTCAACACTTCATCTAGCAGCAACTCATCTCCTTGTTTCTGTCTCCAGAGCATGGCTACATCCTGCTTGTCATTCAGCAAATTACACCTCTTTGAACGAGTGGTTGCAGTAGTTGCTACCCACGACTACTGAAGTCCAAGTTAATACTTTAGGCTTTCTGTCTATACTTCTTCCTTATAAAAATGTCATTGATGCTTGTCCTAGGTGTGGGGTCTAGAGTACACTGGAAGAGGGAATTCCTTGTTTCTGGCCCTGGAAGCTCATGATGGTAGAGAATGTTTCTAGTATTTCTGTAGCTCCTTCTATGACTCCCTTAGAGCTGTGTGCAGTTAGATCTGCAAAAAATCTCAAACATGATACGTGAAGTCAAATAGTTCTAGGGTAAGTCTGATTAACTGTAAAAATGACTGTTTTAAGTAAAAACATGTATATTGCAACTGTCATAGCTTTGATTTAATGCACATAAGTGCTGGGCACTACAGACTGCCTTTAGACCAGGATTGATTCTGTGAAGATAACTGTCTGAATGAAAATGGGCTAGTTGTTGTTTGCTTTCTGTTCTTGTCTGGTTTTGTTTGTATTTATGCATGTTTGCTTGGTTTAGGTTTTTAAGCACTCTTTTGAACGTTTTTTCAGCTTTCAGCTCTTCATGTAGAGAGGCTTGGAATAGTGGTTCTGTGATTCATGTTTCTGTAGGTGTTACGGCAGAGCCTTAAAATTGATGCCTTTGCCTAGCATATGGTGTGATCTTGGAATAAGTTATTATCGACAAGCAGAGCACCTCACAGCAGTGGGCACTGACATGAATGAGATCAGCGAATTGCTAGAGAAGTCTTTACAGGTATTGCCCGTTTTTTCCCGTTATGCTCTTAAAAAAATAAATTGGCGCTGGTGCTTGTTTGCCTATTCTCTCTATCCTCTATAAAATCTACATCTCTGAATAAATTAAGGGCGTAAAGTCTTTTATTTTTGCTCTTCTACTGATTATAATCCACATGTGATTTTCTTCCAGTGTATCAAAAAAGCTGTGAGGCTTGACAGCAAAAATCATCTTTATTGGAATGCACTTGGTGTAGTCGCTTCCTGCAGTGGTAAGTTTTCCACCCCTAGCTCCATAATATCCTAAATTAGAAGGTAACTTGACTAATGGTGTTTATGAAATTCAGTTAGCTCTAGCTCTCCTTTTTTCTTTTTCTTCCCCCCCAGCTATTGGGAATTATGCTCTTGCTCAACATTCGTTCATCAAATCTGTTCAAGCTGAGCAAATTGTAAGTGCTGTAGGCAGCTGCCATCTGTTTCAAGTGGGCATTTAAAACTTTTTTCCCCTGATGCAGTGTTATTTTTGAATATAGTAATAATACATTGGTTTAACTTTGTTCTGTCTAGAATGTTGTTGCCTGGACCAACTTGGGCGTTTTGTATCTGGCAACTGGAAATATTGAGGTAACTCTT
>KL280987.1:20859-32932 GCA_000699545.1 Podiceps cristatus
TTATTTTTTTAATTAGGGAGTGTATGCAGGCAGGAGTGTGGGCAAACAGTGAAGAATGTCACTCTCAGATTCAAAAAATGTACTTACTTTGAAAGAAATTAAATTGACACCTGTACCTTACTTGAGGCACATAAATCAATGAAGTATTTGTTCTGGAGGTGTTAAGGTTAAGTGAACTGAACTGGTGAGGTTTTTTCCCAAGCAACTGGATGGAATGAAAACTGCTTGGAAGGACTGAGAAGTGGTTATTCAAACCAGTGCACACCAGGTTTGACCAACAACTTTCAGTTGTAGGTCACAAACTGAACTTTCAGTTTTTGAGTTTCCCACAGGTAGCTATTTTCTGCTCATCAGCATGTCATATGATTTACTATAAGGCCGTGTAACCCTCAGAGTTTCCCTGGAGTCAAATTAGAGTACATCTTAAGTGAAGGCCATAGTTCTCATGCATCTAAAACTACATCCTGTCCTATTTGCTGGTCAGCATTTTAGAAATTTTGTTTAATTGGAAATGTGACGGTCTGAATTATTTTTAACAAAATAACTTGATACTGCAGACTGCTTACTGCTAAGACTACTAATGCTAAGGCTTCATTCACCTTATGCCTTGAGGGAGGAACTCTAAACATAAGCAGTCCATAGGGAAAAGATAATTTGTGGGTGGTAATCAGTTTTAGCATTTTGAAAATGTGTTTGTTTAACTGTTTGTGTGAAGGAAAAGCAAATTTCCAAAACTGGATTCTCAAAAGAGTTAGATTTTAAAGTAATAATTGTTCTAAGCTGTAATCTAGCTGCTGAACTGTTTTGTTTTATGAGAAGGCAGTATATTTGGAAGGGAGGGGAACTTTGATTTTGTAAAGATTTGTTTTGGTTTTGCTTTGGTTTTTTTAGTAAGACTAAACTGGTTTATTTCTCTGTGCAATGCATTGTTCTGTATGGCACAGTAAGTGTTTTTAGTAGTGACCTAGTTTTGTCCGTGAAATCTCTTCCAATACTACTGCATGTCAATACCCTTGCATACTCAAAACTGCTCCGTTACCATGCCAGACAGTACAGTAGCCCTGTTATCTTTGGTTCTACAGCAAGCTCATGAAGCCTTCAAGATAGCCCAGTCTCTGGAGCCTACTTACCTGCTGTGTTGGATTGGGCAGGTAAGATGATGAAAAATCGTAAAACTCTGCACCAAAACCAGTTGTTAGTCAGAGAGGAATTGGTCTCTGTCCTAATAATTGGCACTTAAGCATGTTCCTGAAAATTTAAATTCAGGCTTTTAAGTAAAGGGAGCTTCTACTTCTGGGGGTGGGTGGGACCCTTTGTTTCCATAGTGGTAGCACAATGGAAATATTTGTCACATTATCTTTCTATGTTTTTTTGTGGCTGATGTTGTGAGTTGAGCAAGGAACTAGCTATTAAAAACCACTGTTTGTGCTCTGAAGCTTTTTGTTGAGCATTGTCAACAAAGCACTGTCTTGGTAAGGTGCTAGTTTTTTCACCTTCATGGTACCACTAGCTTGCTACATGGCACGGCTTAACTTTCTTCTCAGCCCCTTCTTCTACCTTTGCTGTTAGAGTAAGTCTCTAATGTACCTGGGAGAAAAGCAGTTCTTACTTGTGGGAAGTCCCTTCCTCTCCCTGCCAGTGAGGGCTGAGTATGCTCCCACTGGTATCTGTGTCATCCGTGATCAGTAGAAATACTCGTGACTCATACTGTTATGATCACTCTGGGTGTTCTTCATAATCCCGCGCTGCTGACCTGCTAACAATATCTAGATGAAACTGGATTCTAGGGAAGAACTAGCACCATCACGTATTGACATTCAGCTCCTGACAGATGTTGTTGCAAGTTATGCTAACACACACAAAGTCTTTGTCCTGAAATATGTAAAGTAGCAGCATAAGACATTTAAGTTTCAAGTACTGATGCATTGGAAACTGTGTGCTCCCTTTAATTGTGTTCATTTCATTCCTAAAACTAATGTTTCCTGGAGAGTATGAGGAAAAGAAAGTGTTTTCATGTTAAATGCTTAAGATGTGCCTGATCTAATGTCTGCTGATTTTTTTGTCAATGTCATAATTTTTAAAGTACCTGACCACAGCAACTCTTGCTTCTCTGTAGGCTCTTATTGCAGAGACGGTAGGGAGCTACGATACTATGGATCTCTTCAGGCACACAACTGAACTCAGTATGCATGTAAGTATAACCATTGTATTATCCTGAAGTTTCTGCATATCTAATCTCTCTACTTAGGTGATGTAATTTTGTAAAAAAAATGGGCACGTCTTGAATGGTGAAACAGTTATGGTCATGTTTCCGATGAGATTGTCTGACTTCCATGTTGTTGTTCCTGGCTTGTGCTGGCACTGGATAGCAGGCAGTTATTTTTTTAAATGCTGTAGTCCCAATGGTCCGAGAAATCAGCTCCTTAAGTCATGAAAAAACATTCTTGGTGTTCCACAGAATTGGACAGAGATCAAAGGCTGAAATTATAAATGTTCCAGGAGAGAGCAAGGATATTGCCAGTACCCTGAGTTCTAAGAAAGTGGAGGACTTTGTGTTCTCTTACAGCTTTTTTCCTCTGTCATCCCTCCAGTGGTGCAGCAAGTGATATGTTAACTTGTCCGTTGGGCAAAGAGACACTAAAACTGGGGGGAGGGGGGGGTAATTCAGTTTGGTGTCTCCAGCTTAACACCGATGCAGACTTTTAGCCAAGACTCTGCTTTAAAACACGTAATTGTTATTATAATATTTAATTATTTCACTGTTGCTTGAGCCGGTTTAATGACTCCTATTTTGGGGTTTTTTGTTTGTTTCTTGAGACTGAGGGAGCAAAAGGCTATGCCCACTGGGTATGTTCAACGCTGCAGGATAAAAGCAACAGAAACACTGAACTGTATCTGTACAACATTGTTCAAATGAATGCTATTCCAGCAGCCCAGGTGGTCTTGAGCAAATACACAGGTAGGTAATTTAAATGCCTTCCTAAGCTGTCAAGCCTAACAGATGCGTTCAGAACGAACTGTACAACTGTACTTGTTCTGGCAAAGAGTGATCTGGCTGGGTTGGGGAGAGGCTTTTGAATGGTAAAGTAACCAAAACAGGGTAAGTGGGCCACTGATTTTTATTACCACACAAAGATGAAATAGATGCAAGGCATGAAATAGATGTGACAGGACAAGGGGTGATGGTTTTAAACTAAAACAGGATATGTTTAGGCTGGGTATAAGGAAGAAATTCTTTACACTGAGGGTGGTGAAACACTGGAAGGGGTTGCCCAGAGAGGTGGTGGAGGCCCCATCCCTGGAAACATTCCAGCCCAGGTTGGACGGGGCTGTGAGCGACCTGGTCTGGGTAATGGTGTCCCTGCTCACTGCAGGGGGTCGGACTAGATGGGCTCTGGGGGTCCCTTCCAACCCAAAATGTTCTGTGGTTCTGTGATTCTATCCTCCTACTCATTCCACCAGATTTTGTTTCAAAGACCCATCAAAATAAGGACCAGAACCTTGTCACGCTTGTCATGGGGTGTTTGCTGTCAGACCTCCTTTAGGTGCAGACAGAAGTAGCTCCTCCGCCCCTCTGCCGTGGTACTAGGCAGAAGCCTGCTGCTGGGTGCTGTGTCTCTCCATGACCTCAAGGATATGATTGTGCTCACCTTCTGTAGGGAATGGAACGTGCTCTTGGGCATGGTTCCAGCCAGTGTGGCCTCTCTGTTGGGGTAGGCTTCTGTGTGTCTAGCCCAGAGATTGGATGGAGCACATGCGGATTTTCTGTAATTTGCATCTATTACTGCAAATAAATCCTTTGATCAGTAATCTGTTGCTGATTTTTGAGAGCTACAAAATGAAGTGCAAGCACTTGAAGTGAGATAAGTATGAGACTGTTTCTTTATGAAAACTCTGTTCTTAAACAGACTGCAGGAAGGGCCTACATGATCCTTCCTAGTCTGGGAAAAAAGGTTGGAAGTCAGGTGAGATGACAGCTGGCAAATCTGTGCTTTAGCTACTGACAAGTATTTCAAAGTCGTATTAAAAATAAACCATGAGATTCTACTAGTGTTTTACTAGAGTCAACACAAGCTGAATTGTTTCCTATTTCATTAATTAAAAAAAACTAAAACAAACCCACTGCGGGCTGAAAAATATATTGAGTGTCGTAAGATTGTAAACATTTTTGAGCTAACCTGATGTCATGTTGTGGGTCTTAGTATGGCTTCTTTATTTGTATGCAGCCCGTCAAAATGCCAGTGAGCAACTGACAGAAGCACTTGGCAAAGTGTTTTGTATATATGCATACACTGTAACATCAACGTAGCAATGTTTTTGTGATGCTTTTTCACAGCTCTTTCTGATCATATTCTCCTGCATTGTCGATTCTGATTTTCTAGAAAGAAATCCAGACGATGCATCTGCTTTCACAATGCTTGGTTATTTGAATGAGTATTTGCATCTAAAAAGGCAGGCAGCAGATGCCTATGAGAGGTAAAGTGTGTGCTCTGAAAAGTTTACTGATAGAAGCTCTTTGACCTTTTTTCTATGTACCAGCTGAAAAACGGAAGAGATTTTCTTCTCCTATAGTAAACCTTACTTTCTCAATTCAACAGTACATTTCATAGAATCACAGAATTTCAACTAACTGTGCTGTAAGGGGCGGTGTGGAGATGTTCTTATATCAAATTTGGAAATGCAGAACACAGAACTGAAGAAGTAGAGGCATTCCAAGGCTTCAGTGTCTTACCAGGACACTGAGCTAATTCACTGTACGGCATTTAAGTGAAATCTTGGGGGCTGGTTAGCTTGGTTTTAGTTTTGGCCTCTACCCCATTCCAATTAATGGAGGTGGTTGGGCTTTTTTTTGTTTTTTTCTTCTCTCTTCTTTTCAGATGGTAGAGGGAGGTCACAAAGGAAACCATGTTTAGTGAACATGTTTGCTGATGCATTAAAGCTAAAATAAGCTGTTTATGCTTAATTAGCATAAAAAAGCTTCTTTTGTCTATTCTGGTCTGAGAACTATTGGCAAAATATGTGTGTTGTAGTGAGGTGGTAGTTATTCTTAATTGTGGTTGTTTTCAGGGCAGCTTCATTGCTGAAAAACTCTGAGGACACTGAGAAATATCATACAGCAATGCAAAACTACGGCAGGTCACTGTGGTAAGTGTTTGTTGACATTATTTTCCCAGCCCCTAATTTCAGCTTTCGATGTAGTGAATTCAGTGGCACAAAACATGGGTGAGGCTGAAAGGCGAAAGGGTGTTGCTAAAAACAATCTATTCTTAACTGTAGACAAGTTTGACTGAACTTTGTATGTGCTCCAGAAATGGAAAATGTAATAATAAAAAAATTCAAATTACAGGAAATTGCTGTACATCTTGAGTGTTTATAGGATATCAGTGATTCCTTTATCCTTAGCTGGATACTTAGCATAGTCTACATGATGTAGCTGTTGAATGGTCTCCAGAATAGTGTGGTTTTTTGGTTTTGTTTTTTTTTTTTTTAAACTGATCTTTGTGCTTCAGATATGTAGAAAGCTTAGTCTGAATGAAATAGCTGCCTCAAGGTTTATTTGAAATCCCTTCTACCTGCCCTTTGAATTTGTATTGACTTTTACAGCCTGAAGCATGTGGGGTTGGGGTGTTGTGTACATATATGTCACCTTTCTGCAGATGGCCCTCTCTGCTGCAATCCTACTCACGATTCTAAGTTCCCCTCACAATTCCCTTCTGGTTCCGAGGGAATGCAGGACACAAGTCTTAACAGATAAAGACTTTAAAATATCTCTTTGTTATGAAATAGCTCTAGCTCTGCTAATTGGATTTTTGTCAGCTCTCTAGGGAAACTTCATGTAGTCTTAATTTTCTGTACACGACACTGGAACCTCTAGGCTGTGATCATGTGGTAATTCATTCTTTAACTTCAGGGAAGATTTTAGAAGCAACTCTTCACTTTCCTGTAGTCTCACATCCAAGCTGTGTGCTTGGTGATTCCTGTGTCCAACTTACTACTGGAGCTTTGCTCTTGTGTTAATAACTAGCTGTAATAAACACAATCCTCTATAACTTCTTCCATGGCAGTCTTAGAACAAGAGCACTCTGTCTCTGTCTGTAGGTGCACTTGCCCATTTGCGTGCATGCATTCTTTGATTTGCCTTTTTTCATGTTTCTCCTTTGTTTCTCCTCACACTCCATTCTGTTGACTACTAAGAGACATCCTGATGTATAGCTGTTATGCAGATGGGGAGGACTTTTTCATATCAATTATTCGCCATGCAACAGACAGTAACGGCTATAACAGAAGGAGGTTGGGGAATATTGCACATTTTTGTCCCAATCTTGATTTTTTTCTAGGTGTCTGCTTACAACTGCTGTAGAAAAGAGGATACTGGTCTGAAAGGGCAGCTTGTCTGAATCATAGCAGCTGTTGCTACATCCTTCATACCAGTGACTGTTTTTGTTTTTACAGTGCCCTTGGTGAGTGTGATAAGGCCATTGAGGTTTACACATCAACACCCCTAACTGAGTTTGATGGCATTGTGGGGGTAGCATTAGCTTACTTCAAGAAAGGACTCTTCAAAGAAAGTATCAGCGGTAAGTATCCGCCTAATTCAAACCTGGTTCCCTTGAGAAGAATCTTACCAAAATTTGTTTGTCTGACCGGCCTAGCTGTTGTTCAGTTTATTTCAGTCTTTCAGTCCTAATGCATAAGTACAAATTCCACAACAATTTTCATCATTACCTTGTTCAGCAAAGCTAGAACTATTAAAATGTACAAAGGGAAGCTACATTTCTTCAAGTGCTTAATTGTTGTCCATTAAGCTGTTCTGCTCGTAGCTTCCCATGTTCTCAAATGAAATGGCTTTCCTGGAAAACCAGTTCTGGGTAGGGGATTGATATGTTGTTCTTAGCTTTAGTGGTAAATGTAAGTGCTATATTGTCATAGAATCATAGGATTGTCAAGGTTGGTAAAGACCCTTAAGGTCATCGAGTCCAACCGTTAACCCATCACTGCCAAGTCCATCTATACCATGCCCTCAAGCACCGCATCTCTCCGTTCTTTAAACACCTTCAGGGATGGAGATTCAACCCCTTCCCTGGGCAGCCTGTTCCAATGCCTGACCACCCTTTCGGTGAAGAAGTTTTTCCTAATATCTAACCTAAACCTCCCCTGGCGCAGCTTGAGGCCATTTCCTCTCGTTCTATCACTCGTTACTAGGGAGAAGAGACCGACCCCCACCTCGCTACAACCTCCTTTCAGGGAGTTGTAGAGAGCAATAAGGTCTCCTCTCAGCCTCCTCTTCTCCAGACTAAACAACCCCAGCTCCCTCAGCCGCTCCTCAGAAGGCTTCTGCTCTAGGCCCTTCACCATGTTGCCCTAAATGTTCTGCACTGCTGAAGCATGAGACTTCACAGAAAGGTAAACTGAATTGCCAGTGTAGCACTTGAGAAGGAGCGGACAGCTCAGCATTTTAAATAACTAGTTTCTAGTTGTTGTGATGTGTGCCCATCTGAAGTACTGTTTCATAAATAAACTATGGCGGGGGAGTATTTAAAGTGTGTTCTTTCAGGATTTTTCTGGATATCACAATACTGGATTTCAGTTCTGTTATCACTTGCTACATGTTAAATAACTCCCAGGCTCACAACAGCCCTGTGTATCTGACCTTTCTTAACACACGGTTATTTCCAAAATCTTAGTCAACTGTTTTTGTCTTCTGCCTATGATTTGAGGTGTGAAAATATAGTGAACCTGAAACCAAAGTGCCCCTGTGTGTTCTAATACCATACCTTTCTAGAGGCTTTGTAAATGTCATTTTTTTTTTCTCCTGTTTCGATTCTGTGTCTTGAATCTTTACCAGCTTATGAAAAAGCCTTGTCTGTTGCTGAGTCTGAACAAGATAAAGCACATATCCTGACTGCCTTGGCGATAATAGAGTATAAACAGAACAAAGTGGATGCTGCAAAGACACTGCTGTTTAAATGGTGAGTGGAGGGAATAATAATAATCAGTATGTGATGTTTGAGTGTACTACTGAGTCCTCACATTTACTTTTTGGGAGATCTCAGATGGATATTTTCTATTTTGTGTTGCAGAGTAAAAGTGGGAGAGGGTGCAGTGTTCTTTTCAGCTTATTCATGTGATATATCTGTTTTGTTTTATGGCCCATGTTGTCTTCATATACTTAAGGCAGTATGGAGTGGAAAGGTTAGTGGGCTGAGTAGTGTGGATGTCGAATATCCTTGAATGGTAGTTTTAATAGGTTTATCTATTAAGATAATATTAATCTGTAGTTGTCCTAAGAACTAGGCAATATTTTTGCTCAATATCTGTAAGAGATCTAGATGATTAATGAAAACAATTTCAGTTTAAATAGTCAGAAATCTCCAGAACAATTGCGTTCCGAGCATCATAGACAAGGACAACCTCGTAGCTTCCCTGTGAGCCGGAGCAGATCTGTATCAGTTGTTCACTTAAGTCACGAATTTATTTTTTTTTTCAGAGCTGTGGAGGCTAAAAGCCTGTGCATCATTGTTAGTCTCCTGATAGCTATGGATTAAGCGATAACATCTCAGCCTCTCAGGATCAACTCTCTGTCAATAGAGAACTCCAATAGTGGCTGCACAGTCTCTGTCTTGCCAGCAGACTCCTGAAGTTACTGAAATAGTGAAGGTCCATGACCTAGCGTGCACTACATCCTGAGTAACTGATGGTTAACTAGCTAGGGACCTGGTATTTCCTACATCTTCTTAATCACTGTGGTTTTCTATTTTTGTCATAAACATCAGCAATGAGAATTTTCTACATGATGTTAGTTATTTGTGTTTAAAGGAAAAAAAAATAGTAAATGGTTTGGGAAAGGAACTCTACAGTGAATTTGTCTAGACCTGAATTGGAAGCACAGTGCTGCAAAAGTATATGATGGATTCTATTCTATGATTATAGTAATATGAAAAAAAATGGTGCATTCTAGTCCAATAGACAGAAGCTTTTATTAACTGGAATGCATGGAAGGTGACTTAAAGGGCTGGCAGTAGGACCTTGAACAAGAAGCTGCCTGCCTTCTTTTCTCATGGCTGGAGTGGCACAGAGATTGTTAGCAATGGGTACGTCTTTATAGCTAGTACGATAGAATCCCCGTTTGTACTTGTCGAAGGGCAGTGCCTTTGCACCAGATAACGAAGTGCTGGCTTTTCAAGTTTAACAGCGCTTAGAGATTTTTCTTGCTAGGGACTGAAAACAAAACATAGAATTAGAAGTTTACATTCTTGTCTCTTTTTGAAGGCAAAAATAAATCATTAGAAGCTTGATTAGGAGCCTGTCGTCACCTGATAAGTGGAAGTAAGCAGCGCTTCATTCTGTAGTTATGTTTAGGACATTACAGTGAAGTAACTCCAAATTACTGTTGCTGTACACTGTTTTGCTATTTGCCTCCATTCAATTTGTATTGCAATTTATTGAATTGCCTTTATTGTAAGAACACCTTCAGATAGTACATCAGTTGAGGTCTTTGATTTTGGTTGGTTGTACTGAGCTGTTAGTTTTCACCAGAGTTGAAGATCAGGGACTTCTCTGCCTATACTAGAAAAAAATGTTGAAAAAAATGAGGTCTCCAATGAAGCTGGGAATACTATTGATAGGAGGTTAAACGGCCTCTTGCAGTGAAATGAATGGAACAGTGCAACTGATAGTGGTACCAAAACTAATAGATGTTAGAAAGCATGCTCAAACTCCCTTATGTTGGAACAAATCTTGATGTAAACAAGGCATAATTTCTCAGAACATCCCCCTTCTCAGAGCAGTTCTATGCAGCAGGCTCATTTCTGGCCTTTTCCTTCCTGCATTTCGGTGGCAAAGCTGTAATTAGGCACATGACAACTCAGGTTGGATACTAGTTAGAAGTACAAATGTCTTCAAGAGAAGAAAATAGTTGTCAGTGTTACACGTTGTCTCTTACCATTCATTTTACAGCTGCTGCTGAAGGACAATGTGTCAGAGTCTTGCCAAGCAGTTTTTCGTTAAAAGCTTGAGTGCTGTAATGGTATGTGGCCACTGCTGTTTTCCATATCCTGAGATCTGAAGGGTACTGATCTACCTTGATGGACAGTCCCACAGTGAGAGGCTGTTAATTCTGTGTACCCTACAAGATACATGGGAGCAACTGGGCTCAGAAGTAACAAGTGCTCTAATGGTAATGTTCAATTTGTGCTCCAAAATAGTGTCTCCTTCCCTCCCTCTGATGCAACAGCTCATTAAAGGAACCCAGTATGGAAAGTCTGAAGGCTTTGTGCACGCTGGGACTGGTAACGCAGGATGCTACGCTTGCAACAGCAGCCCTGAAAGAATTACTGAAGCATGAAAAAGGGCTTGATGGGATTTATGAGAGGTGCCTCATTGCATCTGCTGTTTATGCATTGCAAGGTAGAAATGTGGGGGTCCAGAGAGAAATCTCCAAAGCAATACACAGGTAAGTATTTTTTCTTTCTTCAGATTGCCTTGTATATGTATTGCTTTGATTACATTGAATAGTAAGCAAACCTCTGTTCTCTTGCAGCATTCTTCTAAAAGAACAAACAAAAAACAAAACCAAAATGAAACAAAAAGAGAAAAATAGTTTTTCAAATGAAATTCTCACTTAAGGTTGTAGCATCAGCTGACAGAAGCTTGCTTTCTGATTTATGGGATCAAATGGCAGAGGTTTCGTGGCTTGTTTCGGGTTTTCTGGTTATTTTTTTGGTGGCCTCTGATAGCTAGATAGGTTCACTGGTCTATGAAAGTATGAACATATGTAGCAGAACCTTCAACCTAGAAAGGTCTCTAGGGCTTTTGTTTAACAGCCTCTGAAGCTGTTCATTCTGTAGGTAAACGTCTATATTTTAATGTGTTTTAACTAGCCTTAGCATTATAGAAAAGAGGAACTTTTACCAATGCAAGACACACCTCACAGTCTGTCCAAGTGTTTTTGGAAACTAATCTTTAGGCTAATTGTTTTTCTTCGGCTTCAATTAAAATTCCTTGTTCTTCACACTGTGAGGACAAGACTTATATTCCTACAGTTGATTTGTTTTCTTCACATTAATATTGGTATGCATATTGTGCATTTTATTTCTTTAGCCAGCAGTTATGTTATTAATGTAACTTGTAAAGTAAAGGTAATTATTAAGTAGTAATAATTAAGTTAACTTGTTATGTTATTATGTGGTTTGTTTTAAAATATTACCCGTGTCTGTTTTCAACCACACTGGGTTGTTTTCTTAATAGGAAAAGGTCCATTTGGGATTTATAGCCACTACCTACCAAGTCATGGAAGACTAGGTTCGTATCTACGCCAGAAAGTCTAATATCCTTGTTCTTTTTGCAGTAACCCTGATAATCCTGCCCTCTGGTCTCTTCTGTCTCGACTAGTTCCATTGTGTGCATCACAAAAGGCAAAAGTAAGTGCACTGCTATAACACACGTGTGCTGTTTACATCCTGAGTAGTCTGGGTTTTTTGTGAACTAAAAAAAAAACCCCTCACCCTTCAGTACGTGGACGTTCACTACTGAATATGAAAACTTACCGCTTACGTACACAAGCACAGCACCAGTACATACTGAAGTTACATATCCAATTATTTGCATCTTTCATGGGGTAGCAATTCTTTATCTTCTTGAAACAAACTTACAGGAAAAATTTACTAGAATTATTGCTACAAGAAAAGACTGCACTATGTATAAAATTTTTGTTTAGTTTTAGTTCGGTGTTGGGCCCCTCACTTCGAGACAGGCTCTGAGGGGCTGGAGCGTGCCCAGAGCCGGGCAGGAGCTGGGGCAGGGCTGGAGCACAAGGGCTGGGAGAGCGGCTGAGGGAGCTGGGGGGGCTCAGCCTGGAGAGGAGGGGGCTGAGGGGAGACCTTCTCGCTCGCTGCAGCTGCCTGAGAGGGGGCTGGAGCCGGGGGGTCGGTCTCTGCTCCCCAGGAACAGCGACGGGACGAGAGGGAACGGCCTGGAGTGGCGCCAGGGCAGGTTTCGGTTGGGTATCGGGAACCATTTCTTCCCCCAAAGGGCTGCCAGGCCCTGGCACAGGCTGCCCCGGGCGGGGGGGGTC
>KL280987.1:33681-47696 GCA_000699545.1 Podiceps cristatus
AATCAGTTGGCAGCAGGATGTCACATGTTAGAAGATGAGAAAAACAATCCTCTGAAAAACATTCAGAAGGCAATTCACCTCTGTCCAGGTTACTGTTGTTCTCAAACACAGTAGTGATCTTTTTTTACCCATCAAAACGAAAATTATGGTGCTAACAGAAAAACCCCTGCTTTTCTTGGGTTGCTTTGTTGTTTTGGGTTGTCTTTGTATGTTTTGGGGAGAATGCTTGGAGCTGAAATTTTAGCTGTTATTCCAAGTTTAGACATGGAGAATTAAACAGACAAGAAGAAAAAGTCACCAAGTTTTAAGGCTTGTTCTGAAAACTTGGGCAATTTGTTAATGCCTCAGCAGGAGAAGAGATAAGTATTATTTTGTATATTAGACAAAAAAGAAAAACACGTATTTCCTCAGAGTCAGTATGATACACCAAAGAAAAGAGATTTATTCATCTAGCTTGAGAATTTGGGTTGGAAATGTTCTGTTACAATATGCTGGTTATGAACTATAGGCAGCTGTTCACCTGTTACTAAATGGTGATCTTCATTAGTGCGGTTTTCAAGTGCTAATTTGCACTAATAGCAATAATTTTGCTCTGATGCATTACTGTGGCTACAAGTTAAAAATTTCAGTTCCTGTCCTACAGGTACACACGAGACTATGGCTGCTGTTCAAAAGCAATATACTTTACATTTTACTTTGTTAGATCTTCAAGCTTTGTTTCATTTTGCTGGCAAAATTCATTATCTTTGGGATGAAAATTTACATGGGTGAAATCTTTAACTGAGCTCTGTCTGGTTCAGGAGAGAGACCGCTCTTGCAGTCGTAGTTGCTCTTCACGGGGCTCGGTCAGGGTAGAGCTGACACTGGAATTAGCTTCCGTGAGCAGTGGGCACCTGTCGCCCTAACTTTCATGCTGCTGGTCGGACAAGACTGAGGCTGTGTGACTGGAAGCTGAGGGTGGCATC
The DNA here is from genome assembly GCA_000699545.1 of Podiceps cristatus. Classification (NCBI taxonomy): domain Eukaryota; kingdom Metazoa; phylum Chordata; class Aves; order Podicipediformes; family Podicipedidae; genus Podiceps; species Podiceps cristatus. The sequence goes on from KL280987.1 coordinate 34,647, forward strand.
CTGGGTTTCTGCTGCCCCTGGTTATGCAGCACGAAGCGACAGCTGAGTTTAAGCTGTGTTCTCAGAAGTAAACCGGCAGGTTCAGGTTAGCACTGTGTGACAGATCGGTTTGTTGGCTTTAGAAACAGCACCTTCATCTTATAACTTGAAGAATCTTGCTAGTTAGAAGCAAATAGTTATCAGCTACCTTGGGCTGAGCTGGTGTAAGGGTCTGATTGAATTACTTGCCTTGTTCTTGCTCTCTTATTTACGGTGTGTGGTTCCGCTGATGGCTGCGGTTTTATACTTAATCTGGTAAGGACCATTCTAAATGAACTTCCAGCATATTTAGAATAGGCACGAGTTGCCTTTAACCATTCTTTTCTAGATAATCCTGCTGCCTGGGCAGTGCTAATGGCAGCCTGTCATGCTGAAAACACCGTTGTCTGTCTAAACAACACTCAGCCGAAGCATACGGGTCTAGAGATGACACTTGTATCTACGGTTTCAGCCAAAAGTAAGCTGTACATGTTCTCGAGTTTACAAAAATAAGATAAAATTGAAGTACTCTAAGCTTGCAATACTCTTCTGAATTTCAGAAACTTGCAAATATGCTGAGAATTGCTCAGTAGGGGGTTGAGCTGTAACTGCATTTTATCCCATAAAAATGCTAATTCTAATGCACAGCTAGCGTTAATTACTTAATCGCAGCTTGCTTTCCCCTCCAAAGCCTCAAATGCTTTTTTAAAGTAGTACTTCTGAATTTTGATGCCTAAATGGGTAGGTGGGGATATTACATCACAGGAACACTGCTTAAAAGGAGAAGCTGAAGTACTCTTCAGTTCTGTAACTTTTCCAGTAGAGGGGTAGCCTCAGCCTTGGTCTTGCTCAACATCCATAGTGTTTTGAAACCTGGAATTAAAATTCTGTGTTCAATTGCCCTCAAACCATTAGCTCGAATGGTGTGTTCTTTTTTCCCCTTCTTTAGTTTTGATATCACGTAATGTTCCTACTAATGAAGGAAACCACGTCAGGTCAATACTCCTAGAAGTTCTCCCTTACCATATCTAGAGCAGGTGACATGGTATGGCACTGCAGCATATATATCAGTGTGGTTAAGTGCTTTATCTGTTTTGCAGCTAGAGACAATAACCTTCCAAGTAATTACATCCAGACTCTTGAAGACTGGTGTCTGTGTCAAGCTATTACCAGTCTAGAGGAGGCTGATAAACTCTCAGAAGCTGAAGCTCTTTGTAAGAAGGTATAATGACATCATACTGTCAGATTGTGATAGAATTGTATCGAAATCATGATTTGTGTGCATTTTACAAAAAGGTAATCTTTGAATTAGCAACTGTCTGTTCCATCAGAGCTACAAGATGCAATAGTTGTTGGCATTTCCACCCCCCCCGCCCCCCCCCCCAAGGCACTTACTCTGTTTGCAACACCAAAACTGTGTTAGCACTTGAAATGAGCAGTGTATGACATGACAAAGCTAACTCTGCCCTTCCTGCCTTTATTTGTTAACCTAGTATCAAGCAAATCATTACAGAAATTCAAGGTAAGAAGTCCAGGTAGGAGACTTGCAGGGGACTTAAATATTTTCTGTTCTTTTGTGTTGGTACTTCATTTCAGAGCGACAAGTGGATGCTACAAGTTCAATTATTAAAGTGAAAAGTCTTAAAGCAGCACAGTTGGGGAAGGGGGCTGGAGTGTTAACAAGCCTAAGGTGTGTGTTTCATGTGTTCATGAACAGCAGACTTGGCAAAAGATAAGCAAAAACCCAACTGAACTCAGCCGCACAGGTTCCTTTGGTTAGGAAAAATGGCTCATCCCATGCAAATGTGCTCCTTACAGTATTTCTGTATTAACAGGGAAGGGAGTTTAAAAAACAGACCAAACCAAAACCACACACCTCCCTCCACTCCCCAGCCCCCCTCAAAAAAAATCATAAAAGAAAATAAAATAACCCAAACCAAAACCTAAAGCCAGATCAGTGAATAAGCAGGTTTTCTAGGGCTTAGTACTTCTTTGTCTCTTTGTTTGCTTTGTGTGGAGGTGTTCTCCTTTTCTGGCCAGCACATATACTGATCTGTCTTACATTAACAAGGATCAGTGATTTCTGAATGTACAAGGTGGTAGCAGGGCATAAGGGAAGGTTATGGTGAGTTTTGTTTGGTTTTTATTAGTTAAATAGCTTGGGGAGAGGACAGTCGATGCCTGCAATTTGTGAAGAAAGAAGAGTGACAGTCTCTGGTACCACAATCTCTCATTGGCAGTTTTGGACCCCAGGATTGTCGGAAAGCGTATAACTGGGGATGATGAGTCAGGCACTGCAGTCATTCAATTTGAGGCAGGCAACGCAATTCCACATTTGTTAATGGGGGGAAATCGCAGCAAATACTAGCAGCTTCTGTTGTGTTTCAGAAGGTCTCTGCACATCTGTGCTTTCACAAAGCAGCAGCTCGTTAAGGACTCAAAGACAACATACTTTTTTTAAAAAAAACCCAAAAAACGAAAACAACAAAAAAACCCAACAGAGTGAAAAGTACAAGTGTTTCTTAGAACAGATCTGGTTTGAGTTACAATGCTTGGAAGTATTGTGATTTGAACAAGGAAATTAAGACGTAACGTGACTTTTAGAAGTTTCACATGCTTCACCTGAGAAGGGTAAAGCAGCAGAGGGCTAGTTTTCTGTCTTTGCTTTTTTGCATAAGTTTGTTCCAAAAACTACTCTAGGTATCTGCTGTTACTGAACAGGAAACATTTAGTAAAGGTCTTCTGTTCCAGAGTGAGTAAAGCACCTTAGCTGGGAGAAATGAAATTTCTTGGAACATACTCAAGGTCACTTTTAGCCACAGGACGGGTGTTTCCCTCCTGTAACCCAAAACGTGTAATGATTGTGAAGGCAGAGGAGAACTAGAGGTCCGCCACTTACCTATCTGCCTTTCAGAAACGTGTGAGGGTAGGACAGGTACAACATTTAGGATAGATTTCAAATGTATTTTGAGGACAGAAAAAATGGTAATTATTTTCATGTGTCAATTCCAGGAACACTCCTTTGTGCAGAGTAGGAGGAAAATGCCATGTTGCAAGCATCCTGAGAATCCTTTCAATGCTGTTTTCTGTGAAGACTGAAATTGGAAAAATCAAAGTAACTTCTGATATTTGGAAATAATAATTCTGATATCACATTGAGCCTTGTTTTGATTTTAGGGTTTAAAAAGCTGCCCTGACCATCCAGCTCTGTTTTTGCTTTTGAGACAAGTTCAGTGTAAGCAGCTGTTGCAGTCTCACAAAGAACTTCCAGACGCCATCCTTGAGGAGCTTCACAAGACAGTCATGACCAGTTCAACTTCAGTTGCAGCCTGGCAAGTAAGTGTGGATTCTCTCCCTGCCTTCGGTGCGCCGCGCTCAGTCCACTGTAAGGGGGTGAGGGTTTGTTTCACTCTTTGCTTTTATTTTTCCGCCAACAGCCAGTGACAGAAAAAACAGCTTTTATTCCGTTCTTTATAAAGCTGTAACATTACGTTGACTTTCTTTAGTAGGTGAGATAATAAGGATGGTTCATAAGAGCAAGCAGATAGGGAGGCAGAACTACAAACTTCAGATAACCCCCTTGCAACGGTGTCTTTAGGGATCTGTGCCTTGGCATGTGAGCAGAAACCAGTGAATTATTTCATAACTCATAAGAACAGGTAGAAGTAAATGGCTTCCTGATGTAGTAATACACAGTTCCTTATTCAGGGTCTGTAAACCTGAATGAGTCTCTTTCGCCGTAATCTCCAGACATCAGGTGTCACCGTTGTTGTGAGTAAATTGAGTCTGCAGGGAAGAGAAATCACTCACAGTGCCAGTGTTCGCTCCCTCCCTCCCATGGCATCCCGAGAGATCATTTTTTGTTAATATGAAGGTGCTATAGCTCTCTTCTTATGCTGCTTCTGTGATACAATTTGGGAAGTCTGTCTCACACATGCCAAGAGATCTTTGTGGTGATGCAGCATATTTATTTTTTAATTTTTTTTTTTCCTAACCGTTGCTGTTAGTTACAGTTCCAGTGTCAGCAGCACATTGTTTAGAAAAATTCCCTGAACTTTTAGAGTCCTTTATGTAGTTGCAGGATTTGTGGTGCTCTTGTTGAACAAATAAAACCCTGTTGGTGGTAATTCACTGAAGTTCATTTCAGTCTTAAAAGATCGGTGTAAGGCTGCTATAGAGATCATTATCTCAGTTGTTCTAAGACTGCAGATCCTCTTCCCAGCTGGAACTTGCCATTTGTGGAAAGGTGCTTTTTTTCACACATTTTTTCTTTGGCTTGTGAGACTTCATCTTTCTGAACTGCAGAAACTCATTCAGATCGGATTTGCAAAATACAGGGGCACGCAAGACATGATTGTATCCTCTACTGTAGTAATATAGTTTTAAAATGGAATTAGGGTTTATCTGCATCCGTCAAGCATCCCCTGCATAGCCAAATGTCATCTTGCTTACAAGCAAGAAGTGAACTGAAAGTGTATATAGTTTGGATGGAGCAAAGGGTTGTTTTGTTTTGTTTTTTCAATCCAGACCACAAATGAGATACCTCTGAGGAAGATCTTTTTGGTCTTCAATTAAAGAAGATATCTCTTAGGGCTTGGATAGCATTCTGAAAAAGCCTGGCTGTTCCATCTGTTCCTAATTGATAGATCTATGCTTTTATGTTTTCTGGCTCTAGACTTCCCGAGAGGTTGATAAATGTTTTGTCTTTCTTAGAAGTATCCATTGAGATGCCTTACAGTTCTACAAAGTGAGAGGGGCCATTAACTTTGCTTTTTGCTTAAGTTTTTGTCTTTTGTCTAAATGGTCGTTCTGCAGGATTTAGGAGCACTGCTGAACTACTCTTCTGATAGCTGTTCTACTTGTGCTGTGGCTTACCAGGAAAATAGAGAAAAGCTGGTCTGGCAGAGCTGCCATTGTGCCTTTGCGTGAGGGTTCTCTTCTCCTTCACATCTTGAGTGCTGGTCATTTTCAGCTGCACAGAACTGAGGCCAAGGAGAGTGTTGTTTTTTTGTTTTTTTGTTTTTTTTTTCCCTGCACGTGAATGGATGCTTTACTTTACAAAGCAGTCCTGCAGCTCGATGTCAAGGATGCGCAGTCTCACTAGTGCTAATAAATGCTTTCTAGTGTGTCTCTTTAATGATAGATATCCTCTATGCATCAGAAAGGGTTAAGAATTTTTCCCCTTCTAAGACGAGGCAGTCTTTAGTTGGCAAAAGTTCTAAGGACCTTTGCTTAAAAGCAAAGGGATTGTTCTTTCAATAAGAAGTTGCTTTGTTGGCTTGGTTGTCCAGCAAAGAATGTTTTTAAATGTGGCTTACGCATCTTGATGCTTATCATGTCAGGGAGTTGCAAACTTGTGACTGTGTCTGCTTCAGAAAATATGACATGGCTACAGAATTAAAGAGGAGGGAGTTGAGTTAGGATTCTTTTCCTTCTCTTCATGAGCAAATCCAGGACATCTTGTGCTGGTGGAGCAACCAGCAGGACCATGAAACTCTGCACAGATCCCTGTGTGTGCTTTTTTGCCCCATCTGGCTCCTCCAGCATGACACCACTGGGTCAGAAACTGTGTAGCCCAAGTCTACACCCATCATCTGAGCTCAGGCTCAGGTTGTAATGTCTTTCATGTTCCTGGCATTAATTCAGATGAGCTGGAAAAACTTTTGTTCCAGAGGAAAAATTACCTTTTCATCCCTACAGAACTTTTAGAGACAAATAAGGCACCACACAATGTTCTTCTAGTCTGAAGGATGACTTTCACAAAGCCAGTCATGTTATGTGTTCACCTGTGAGCAATCTCCAGGTTCAGACAGCTGTCAAACAGTTGTCCATGGGCAGTGCAGGGAGCTCCGAAGGAGTTGCTGTAGTGAGGTGTACTGCCAGCTCTGCAGCATTTTCCTGCAGGGCGGTGCGGAGAATGTTTTTGGAACGAGGGCTGGGTGGGTGGCGGTGTTTTAGCTAATAGTGTGCTGTGGTCCTCCTCAATTGAACTAAATGATGTTACCTAATGGATGTGTGTTTTGGTGGCTCCATAACTGATTTTGATGGATGTTTCTTTTCAGTGGCTGGCAAAAGTGTATCAGTCTCAAAGAATGATGGTTGGAGCAGAGATGTGTTACAGAAGGAGTCTGCAGTTGGCATCACAGCAGGGCAGCTGGAGTGGGAAGTTATCCAGTCTGCTCAGGCTAGCTATGCTCGCGCTGGAAATCTGCATGGTAGGGTAATCAAAGCAATATAACTGCATGATTTAAGAGGCATTCATGGGCTGTAGGGCTTCTGCAGTCTTTAAATGAAGCCCCTGTTTAAATGACTTCACATTTTATGAATGACTAGTAGAGACTGAAATGAGACTGCAAGGGGCAGTGGGCTGTTTTTAGACTGTCTCTGTAAGAGAGGTTGCTGTGAAATAATCACGTAGCAGCACTGTGTACGTAAAGGGGCTAACTTGTTCAACAAGGCTTATTTCTCTAATAACAGATTCAGTCTGATCATCCAAATTGACGTACCCTTCAAGTCTCTGTCCTCTTGTTCAGACAGCTGCCTTAATAAATGTTTTTCCTGCACCAGTGCCTGGAGACTTCAGTCAAGTTTCAAGTAACTTTATGCTCTATGGTCATTTCTAGAGATGGTGCCTTGCCTTGAAGTATAAAGACAATCAAAGGGAAGTGTATCTTGTGGTATAAAGAAAATTACGCTTCCTCTTGCACTGAGGGGCTGGGTGAACATAACTCAAATTCTTGGCAAGTGTCTGTTCTCTTTAAGCATTGTCAGTCTAGAAACTTGAAGTGCACTACCAAACTTCCTTAAAGCCTGGTGTAAAAGGTAGATACTGCTGTGGTCTTGGCTAACACTTTTTCATGTATTTTAACAGATGATCAAGCTAACAGCCATACTCAAAATCAGGCAAAGGAACCCCATATATCCTGAGTGCTTATGTGAGAAAAGGCAGTCAGTTTTACTGAGGATAAAGCTGCAAAGCTGTTGCTTCTGGTGGGAAAAGAGAACACCCCTCAGTGTAGACAAGTTTCTTTCTCCCAAGTCATATGCTTCAAATGGCAGAATTGGTGAAGTGACAGGATATTTCCTCCCATTTTCTAGTGGGCTGCTCCCTGATTCCTATAGCTCCTAAATGTCTCCATGGGTTGCAAGGTACCCTCTAACTTAATACTACTTCTTAAAATGCTGGCCTGGATTGCCTGAGAATAGACAAGACTGTTTAAAATGTAATTAGTATGAAGTTGATTATCTCATCTCTGCTTTTTGCACGAGCAGAGCAGCTGATCAGTGGATTTCTGTTCGGCCTCTCTAATCTGCAGTGGCTTAATGAAATGCGCAAAAGCCTGGTGAAAACCTTGCTGAGATCCAAGAAAGCTCTGTGTTTGACAATTGCTTGTCTCCCAATTGTCAGTCCAAATGACAATTTGGGCACCCCTTCAAGTACAGTAATTTGAATGCTATCCAGACACAATGGGGAGAATAAGATTTTTCTTAAGCCAAAAGATACAGGGATTTGCTCAATAGTGGCTCTATTAGGTTATTACCATCTTGGAGTTGGTTTTTACTTCTGATAAAATATGTTGTCACTTCTGGGGATAAATTCTACGTTCTAGAATAGTCTCGTACATGGGATGAAAATACACATGGTGAAGAGCAAATGGGTTTGTGGTTAAAACAAGCATTACTAAAACATGTATGGAAAAAATAAGATTCTTTGCATAAAAGTGCAAGTGGAATGGTGGCAAGGCTGGTCCTACAATATTTATTATGACTTTTCCAGGCTTTTCTAACCACTATTTGTTGTTGGGGTTTGGTTTGGGGTTTTTTTGTAAAGAAGTCTCTTTCTAACCTGCCAAATACTTCGTATAATGCAGAACGGCTTGAATTAAACCTACTGTCTAGAGAGGTGCAAACAAAACCTGATTTACGCTACACACTGCCATAAAGCCCCTTCTATTTTCTTTTTTCTCTTTTTAATTTTATCATAGGCTAATGTCCCAAATGAGCACTGGCCATCCTTGGTTCAGGAGGCAACGACTGAAGCTTTAAAGCTTTCTTCTTGCCCACTGGCGACTCTCCTACAAGCACTGCTACAATATAATCGCAAAATGGGAGCGAGGTATGCGTGGTCTGTTAAGTTTAGATGGAGCACACTGTCTGTAAGTACAAGCGGTCATTATCGCCAGATCTGACTCCCAAGAATTAAAAGAAAATTGAAAACAGGAATTAATTCTTGAAGTCGTATGGCAGTTGGAAGGGAGGGGAGGGGAAGGGGTTGGTAGAGCAGGGAGCAGCAGAATCTTGCTTCTATTCTCCAAAAAACACATATATGACATTTATAGCAAGAAAAAAAAGCTATAAGACAACTTTTATTTTAATAACATGTCGCCTAAATAAAGTAATCGGGAAGACTATACATTTCTCTTAACAAGATCTTGTTAAATAGCACAGTGGAAACAGATTTCACTACCCTGTTTCGTGTTGGGATTCATTTTGATGTTAAATTTGGGTCACAGTCGAAGTTCATGTTCCTTGCCAAAGAACCAGGTGCTCATTGTGGCTTTTTGAGGAAAGGGAGGAAGATTTGGGGGAGGGAACTTGGAAGCCCCCTGCTTTGTGAGTTTGTTTATTAGGTCTGGTTTGTCTTTTTTTTGGAATATTCTTGATGGTTCTGTTCAATAATGTCACCTGGTTTTGTAGATATTTCTATCAAAGTGGCTTACTTTCTTTGTGAGCTTTTAAGAAGGTGACAGGCAGCCTAATATGACTGTGATGGTTGTCAGCTGTAACAAAATTGGGCTGAAAGCTTATTTAATCAATTAATATCAGTCTTACTACAACTTCTAATTTGGGTTATTTGCTGGTTAAAGCACTAACATGATTGTAACATATAAAGCATAAGAACAGTGGCAGTATTCCTTAGCATTGTAGATGCAGCTACGTAGGAAATGGAGGAACGTACAACTCTGCTCCCTCACTTTCTTGGGTGGTGTGGAAATACAGAGTTTCCCTTATTACTCCTGGCCATTGTTGCTTGCTCAGGGATGCTGGTACGTTATTTGCAACCTAGTCAGTTGCATTTGATTTGGATTATGTTTTGGTTGTGCTTCTAGGGAGACCCGTCGAATGTTGGAAAGAGTGGTTTATCAACCGGGGAATCCAGAAACCATCGTGTCAGTGGCACGTTGGTACCTCCTGCAACATCTGTATGCCAAAGATGATTATGAATTAATAGATGTAAGACAGTCCATTTTATACAGAAATCCAGTCTATTTGTGTCGAATGTTGTGCTTGAAACTTGGAAGTGGGGTAGAGGGAGGCTAGGGGTGTGTTGGCTCACCTGCTCTAGAAGCTGCAATGTTTAAGGATTCTATGCTGAGAAAACATACCTTGGTTCTCAAAATTGCGTCAGTTTGTACGCAAATCTTCCATTCCTCCATGCAATACTAACGAAAAACAAGCAGTAAAATCTCTCTCTAATCCAAAGTGGCAAGAATTGTACTAGTGACTGTTCAATAGACATGAGGACTGTTTTACCAGAATTTTACCAGAACAAAGTAACACACTAAAAATGTTAATTCTCTCTAGCCTGGCTGGAACAGTGTAGTATCCTTGACCCAAAAGATCTGAGCAGTACAGCGCTGTACTTCCTGTACTTAAGATTTCTATTGTATCTGTAATGGTACATTATTTTCAGAACATCGTAAATGGAGCATTGGTTTCTTTGATAGTACTTCACAAATGGATTTGGTGAAACTCACAAATCCACACGGCTCTTGCATGTGATGCAAAGGGGGGTGGTTCATTTGGGCCTGTGGTCAGAGTCACTTTACTACGCAGACTCCCCATGCCCTCTACCAGTAATCTCCTCACTGCTGCCCCTGCCGCAGCGAGCTCTTTTGCCCGGGTTAACAGCTGTTCTCTGGTGAACCGTTGAATCGTAACGAGGTACAACACATCCAGTAGGCTCAGCACTGGCAAAAATCCATACACAGACACACAGGTTTATAAAAAGCTAGAATTAATGAGTTTGGATGATCCTAATACGAGCTCATTGCACTTGCCTCTGCAGTCATGTGTACTCCCAGCCAATGAGGACAATAACAGTAATGGCTGGAGTAACGATTTACTTGATTCTACTTAATGTTTTTCCTTTTTAATATGTATAATGTGCCTGGATTACAAGAGCAGTGCCAGAAGCTTACGAACATCTGTGAATGTTAGGCTGTCACGGGAGCTTTTTTCAACTAGTAGCAAAGCAGCAAATAGGAGGTGTGGAAAATAAATCAAGAAAGGGTAAATTTAAATGGGGAAGGCAAAAGCATACCTTGGTAGTTTTGTTTAAGTAGCTGCAGAGAGCGCTTCTCTTTGGCAAATACAGATTTATAGAAATGTACTAGCAGGGAGACAGGTCTCACCCAGCTCTGCTTGTTTCATTGCCAGCAGGTAACTTACTTGTCAAGCTCGGTCTTGGCCTCAAGCAACAAATGGTGCTGTAGTAATGCATTGCAAGCGACTACAGGTTTAGCGAGTGATTACAGGCTGGGGGTTTTAAGTGCCTGATGTTTTAATCTCGCTAATGTCTAATGTTGAATATTTCCTACATGGACTTACAGGTTAATCTTTTTGGGCAACCACATAGCAGAAAGTAAAATGAATTTAAGATTGCCAGTAACATACTAACAGTAAAATGATGAAAATCTCATTTTCTCATTATTTGTTTTTCTCTGCAGGTACTTATAGAAAATGCCAAAGCTAATGGAGATGTTAGAGTTCTGGAACTAAATGAGAAATTGTCATCAAGTGCCTAGTATGGACTGTCTCCAGTGAAAAATCTTCCATTCATGCAACTTTAGCAGTACATATTCCAGGAGTATGTGTGGTGTGGGCTTTTTTAGTTATTTGTGTCTGCTTTTTTTTATTTTTGTTGTTGTATCAACTGCAACTTTGGTTTTACTTCTAGTTTTTCTTGAGCAAAAGTGGATTATTTTCTTGTTGGCCTGGGTTCCACCATAAAAACACACTTGATCTGAAAGGAAAACCCTGAATTTTGCTTTTGGTGTTTTCCTCACTGAAACTTCAGCACTATTCGCATGGAGAGTACTTGTCTTTATTTCCCCCTTGGCCACCCACAGAAGTAAGTATGAACTGCATTGGCAGTGGCGCAGGGTTGAAAAGACACCTGCTTTTCCTCTTTTTCTTGGCACAGAGTATTACTAGCTAAGTAGCAGCAAATTTCTCTCCTGGATATTGTAAGACATTCAGAGATCTAAAATACCCATATTCCTCTGATATACTTTGTTTTACGGTTGGGACCCAAATCCACTTGGAACTTCATGTGTGATGTTAGTTTATACTTTTTTTTTTTTTTTTAAGCTCATCTTAGTTACAGCAGTGTATCCTCTTGACTGCAGGCTTCAGTAAACATTCCCATCCAGAAAAGCTTGTCATCGTCAGGGACAGGGTCATATTTATAAATGTGTATAACAGGCTCTATTTATGTCCTGGTAATTCTTCTGCTGACTGCTTAATTGGATGAATCATGACAGTGATTCTTAAGACGTGATGTTAATTTGCCTTTATGTAAATGAAAATAAAAAAAAAATAAAGCAATAATTATAATCTGTTAGTTACCGTTAGGGGTTTTCAGGTTGTTGACAAGAGTCATGATAGCTGTCCCTTTCCTGGCTTAAACTTTCGTAACATTACTGTCTGTCCAGCAAAGCCTTAAGGAGGGCTGGTACCAGCCCGTATTACGGGGGAGAAAGGGCACTTCCAAGGCGTGCAGCGGGACTGCATTGAAAATACCCATTTTATGGGGCGTAGGGACAGTGGGGTGCCGAGCTGGGGGATGTGGGCTGTGCCTCCACGCCCAGCCCTCGCTGGACGGCGGCCGCCAGCCTCCAGCCTGACACTCGTCCCCAGGAGGAAAGCCGAGCTCAGTAGGCTGGGGTTTCTACTCTCTGGAGGTGCGTAGAAACCTCTCTGAATGGCAAGAATCCCTCCCTGTCTCCCACACTTTTGTTCTCCCACCCATCTCAATGCAAAATACCTTCCTTAAAAAAGATTTTTTTTCAGTAAATTTAGATCGATTGTGGTTCCCTTCACACCCCGCTGTCACATATTCTTGAACTATCACTATCTGCAAATATTAAAAGGGGATGCTGCAAAAGCCAGACTCGTGACTCTCAAGACTAGCTGTGACTTTTTTTAGCTTGCTGCTATTAAAAGCCTGGAAAAGTTCTTGCAGCCTGTAGTTCGTATCCTTGGCGTATGGTCTTGATACTTCTGCCTCCCACTCTCGTGGTGGGAGAGCCATCGTCGCCAGCCTGACGACAGCACAGCCAGCGGCTGCCTGTCCTAATGCAAGAGGCAGAAATGCTTCCACCTGGGTGCTAGCCTACGCTTTGTTCAGCACCAAACATTAAATACCTCCTAGCACCTGGGAGAACAGACAAGTAACAACCGAACAGAAAAATCAGCTAAGGAGCTATCAACTGTGAATATTCTGCATTAGAAAAAAAAAAAAATGGTGTACGGTGTTTTTCTCGTTGGGAGATGGTGAAGTTACTGTTATCAGTGATGAACTCCTTGAAGAAGATAATAATACAGCACAAAGTTGTATTACATGCCCTGTAGGGGAAAAAAAACCCCAAAACAAAACACCACAATACAAACCCCCCACACTTATCTCTACCACCTACTCCCTGAAAAGTGCCCAGGGAACATGCATTCAAGCTTGGGTAAAATCCAACAACGTGAGGTAGCAATCTTGCTCTCCTCATGTATAGCCTCTACAAAATCGGTACCTGTGAAATGTCCAAGACTGAAAAAACCTGTAGGCTCATGCCGGTTGAGACAGCCCTGTATGCGGTACTGTCCTAGAGCTCGGCTGTAGAACGCAACGCGCTGCACAGAGGCGCGGAAGCATCAGTGAGCTGGGGAGCAGGAGCTGGTTGGGGATCTCGCTGCCGGGGGAGCCCATACTGGGCTGCTGTTACGGTAAGCTGTGCCGGGAGAAAATGAGAAGGGCCC
>KL280998.1:0-35564 GCA_000699545.1 Podiceps cristatus
CTGGGATGCATCTCATCAGGTCCCATGGAATATATGCATCTCATCAGGAATATATGCATCTCATGCATGGAATATATGCATCTCATCAGGTCCCATGGTCCCATATCGATGGTTCTTCCTTCTGGGTGGGATACCCTTCCATCCCCAGCTTCGATAGACTCTACTGAGCTTTCCCTTGCCCCCTCCAAAAGCTCAGTCCTGTAGTGCTGGCCATCTAGTTAAAACTCAAAACTGCCCCTAAAGCATGGCTAGATGATAGTCAACAATGTTAGTCCAGAAGTGCAATGCTGAATGTCGTGCTAATTTGTAAGGATGAGAACATGGATGACTAGGCAGTTGAGGAAAGGATAGCCTGGATAGCTTCACTGTTGAGGCCTAGGAATAGTTCATCTATCTACTTGGTGTTATTTTAGGCTAAACTTGGTAAATTACTCACTTTCATTCTGAGATAGTAATTTTTTTTTCCCACTCCACTAACGTACATAGGAGTTAGTATATGAGAAGTCATGCATTGTCTTACATAGTGTACTTCAAAATGATAGCAAAATTGCTGATGCAGTTGAGTGTCAGAGATAATAGTTGTCCCTCAGTTTTATTTGAAACTTACGTGAATACAGCCAGAAAAAATAATTTTAAAGTAACTTTTGCACTTCTGAAAGAAAAGTGAGATTGAGTTGTTTTTTTCAGGAAACCTAATTTTTTTCACTAGGAAAAGGATTTTTGGCCATAATAGCTGCTCTTGCTGAGATTAGTAGATACTTCAGTTCATCACAGAGAGGATTACAGGCTTCTTGTAGTAAGAAGTCTTCAGTATTAGAGAAGGGAGATCATCTGTTCTAAAGTATCTAGGATCCCTTGTCATTTAACTTGAGTTCAGATGCACTTGAAGAGAGTCTGACCCATCCTCATGAACTCTGGAGAACTCAGTCAGAGGGAAAACGCAAACTAAAATGAAGTTCACCTCTCTATAACATCTTGAGCAGTGTATTACAACCAAAGTGAGTAGAACTTCTTCAAGTACTTGAATGAAATTCTTTAAATTCTTATCAGTGTTGATCTTATTTTTTTCTGCCTGTTCATTTCTAACTTTTGCCCAGAAGAGTTGAACAAGGTGGCTTAAACTCTTCCTCCTTGCTTTCCTCAGGAAAAACGTATTGCATAATCTTGTAGCGTTCTATCCTACAATGCTTTTCTGGGTTGCTGCTTCATGTTACCTCCTCATCCTCATGAACCTCTATGTTACCAAAAGACAGTTTTACAGAGCTCATAAGAATTATTCTTCTTCAAGTTAGTTTTTTTTACTTTTTTTGTCTTTGAGTGGTATTATAAGTACTATCATAAAACATGCCTTTCGATCTGGGTGTGCATAGTTATGAACTGTATGCTGGTGTGTGTTCTTCAGTGACTCCAATATTTAAGCACATCTGTAGTGAACTGTTGCTTCCTTTTTATCAGGAAAATCTGCCCTCATAAGATACATCCATACTGAAACTGTAATACAAGCACTGGTTGCCTTGGCAGCAAGCCAAGTCACAGGGAATTGCTGGAGTTTCATTTTCCTCATCTACCAGCCATATCTCAGAATTTCATAAGCTTGTAGTAGATATCTCTAACGCATTGACCAGAGGAGAATACTCACTTTGAAGCTTTATTAACACTGTGGCAACAATAATAAGTAAAGATAGTTTTATTGTGAAATACTATTTGCATTACAGAATAGTCAATATGAGTCACTAGAGCCTTTACCGATTTTAAGCGTAGGTGTGGCTTTTTTCTTTGATATTCGATTTGCACATTACGGATGCAAGTTGTTTCAAAATACCTGTAACTGTAGTGTGATGTTATTTAATGTGCAAGGGAAGACAAGATATAGTTTGTATATGCTTCAACTATACTAAAAAGTAATTAGATTTAATCAACTTCACACTGTGGGGCTTAATTGTTTTGGTTATTGTTCTGTTAGCACAAATGGAAACTACCTTTCACTATGGAAAGTCAGCTCTAATATTAGTACATAGTGTATACTGAGATGGGGGGTTTTTTTAGATGAAGACTGACATAGATGTAGTCAACTTATTAGGGTTACTTTTTGTGTAACAAATTGATGACATAACTATAATATTCATGATTGTGCAGAAAGAAAAATATAGGAAGAAAATCAAGAGTAAAATTGGAATGAAGTTTCAACAACTTCACTGATCTGTATTTGCACAATGTGTTTATACAAAATTTGAGAGAACTCGAAGTAAAATTCTGAAGCAAGCTAAGGTTGTCACGGGTATGAATTCATATGATGTCAGGCATTTTAAAACACTTCAGTTATGTTGATTGACTTAACCAAACTTTTGATTATGTACGAAGAAAATGTATATTTCATATAAAGATTAGCAGTAGGATTTGCATCAAAGAATGTAGTGTTGCAATTTGAACAAGGTCATTCAATGAGTAGAGTTGTTAACATAGTTGTGCATGTAATTACCGATTTAAGTATTTTTATTAAATGTTGTTGCCCATCTTATTTTTTGAGTTTCAGTTGAAACAGTAATTAGCTCGCCTACATTTAATTTACATTACTTAAATGTTGGCAATGAAAGTAAAACAAACTGATAGTTGTTCTTATCTCTTCTGCTTCACAGTGCTGTGAAGTAAAATAGTTACTTTTTCCCTTAAGCTACATCTGTGTCTTCTGGAGGAATAGGAACAAGTGTATAGTCAAAGTCATCATTTTAGATTTATACATTTAAGTCTAACCCTGTTTTCTGGCTTACATCTTGTAAATTTAGCTACTTCTATCAAAAGCATTAAATAATCTTGCTTAAGAAAATTCTTCTAGGCTATGGTCTAATTCTCATACAGTATAAACATTTTCTATAGATAAATTCTACAGGGTCTGCAGATTGTTTGCACAAAAATGTTGATTAGAAGTATTTTGCTTAGTGATCTTGTAATTGAAGCTCAAAGCCAATTTACCATCTTGTTTTATTCACTTTAGACACTTCAACCTTCGAATGAAGAGAGATACATCTCTTTTTAGTGATGATTTTAAAGTAGAAATATCAAACCAAGTAATTGATTATGATACCTCCCATATTTACACTGGACACATTTATGGTAAGTACAACACTTTAAAATGGATTAAAGTGCAGTCATTTTAAATAGGATTTTTTTAATAGTACATCAGAAAATGAATATCTGTATAATTAGGTTATCTTGCATTATTAAATTTAATAATGATCTAAATGCATTTAAATTCCATCTGCTTTTATTTTCATATAACAGTCACACTTAACAAGTGAGTATTTTACCTAATAATTTTCCTTCCATAGAACTTCAAGTTTAACTCTGTTTATGAACATACTCCTCATAGAAGTCTGATGCATTAAAAAAAAAATCAGCTACTGTTCTTAGTTTAATATAGAGATAGCATCATTAAGGTTAATATACCCAATTTCAGTAAATGCAAAAGATAGGGTTGGTTAAAGAGGAAGGAGAATTAAGGAATCAAATGCAGATGAAAAGAGGAGACGACTTCCTCTGTCTCTCTTTATTCAGTCTGTTTGGTTCTAAAAGGAATATAACTGTTTCCTGAAGATCCCTGTTAGTAATGTCCTACAGTCTTGAAGTGACTATTTTAAACTGCAAAAAGTAGTATACATGCTTAGCACTTTATATGTATCTAGGTAGACCAATTTACCACTTGAATTAAGTAGGTCAGGGGGTCTTTAAGGTGTGTGCAGTCCTGTGGTGTAGGGTGTGTTTTTTGTGGGTTTGGTTTTTTTTTTTTGGGTGGTGGTGGTGGTTTGGGGTTGTTTTGGTGTGGGTGGTGTTTGTTGGCTTTTTTGGTTGGGGTGTTTTGGGGTTTTTTGACATTATTTCAGAAAAGTATTTGGTTCTTTCCTTATGGCTGAGGGATGAGATTAAAGGATCCATGTGAACCTACCCTCTGGGCTTACTTTGTTTTCTTTTAATCCTCTTTATTAATCTTTCTCATTCAACCTAACTTTGTACTTGTCATGAAGATTACGAACAAAGTTAGAGTAAATAAACAGGTTTGCTGTTAGTTCTTGATTTCCATTCAGATCAAGAGTCTTCCAAGTACTCTGACATTTCCAAAGATACGTGGCTTGTAAATTCAGGATATTAATCCACATTCTAATAGAATATGGTCTGAAGTAAATTTGGGATCATTTACAAATGTCTTAAAAGTAGTGTTAAAAAATGCCTATTGCTACTTTTAGTGTTGTCTCTTGAGTTATATGGCATACCTTCAAGATACTTTTTCCAAATTTCAGTACTGTGTATGAGCCTTATAAAATTCCTGATAATTGTTAATTGGAAACTAGTGCTGGCTAATGATGAGTATAGTTCTAATAATTTGATAGTGTGATTCTGAGCCCTCCTTATAAGGTATATAAATGTTTTTTAGATCTGTTTCATCCTTTTTATGGAAAAGGCTTCTTGGGGATGCTGCATGATGTAGCTGTTAAAAACTAACATTGACGGTTGTACTTTTCCAGATTGTTGCTGTTTCAAATACAAATACATCCCACATTTAAACCTAGCTACAGTTTTAAGACTCTTATGCTTGAAGGTAAAAATGGATGTCTTGAGTATAGTGAAGTCTTTCTTTGAAAGCTTTCAAAGTTCATTACACTCTGATTTTTTTTCTATATATATATATAATTGTATGAACAGATATATAAAGAATAGGACTTGGATATGGGATTGCATGCTTGTGACAGCCTTAAAGTATGGAGTTGAATTCTTCATAATATGTTCTTTAAACATGTCTTGTATGCGTCTGATTAGGAAGCTGTTGAACTTAGTAATTCTGATTTTGAGATAACTGTATGTCTTACTGTTGAATAATCTTAGTCTTAAAAATTCAGCCATAAACTTTCTGCAGGAATGTCTTACTGCGGTTATCCAGAATCTTATTACTGTATAATTATGTGTTACATATAAACATACATGTTTCTAGCAGTGTGCAATCAGGATAATTATGCAAGTTTCACGCTTTAGTATTGTCTGCTTAACACCTTGGGTAGAGTGTATGCTCAAAGTTTGCACAGGACTGAAAGCTTTTAGAAAGATACTTAAAAAAAACCCAAACAAACAAACAAAAAAAAAAAAAAACACAAAAAACCACCAAAAACTAATGCACTTCTTCCCTTAACAGGTGAGCAGGGAAGCCTTAGCCATGGGTCTGTTATTGATGGAAAATTTGAAGGATTCATTCAAACTCACAGTGGGACCTTTTATATTGAGCCAGCAGAGAGATATATTAAGGACAGAACTCTACCGTTCCACTCTGTCATTTATCATGAAGATGATATCAGTGAGTACTTCCATTTCATGCTACAGATGAAATATTTTTTTTATTAAATGACAAAAACTGTAGGTAATTTGTAAGCATCAAATGAGACTTCAGCTTGTGTATGATGCTATGAATCATGCTGTCGTGAAGTGATTCATACACAGTTACGGTGTGAGAAAGATCTATGGCAAACCAAAATGAGTCATCTTTCTTCTAACATTTTAAGAAATCCTTAGCAGTCAGCTTTAAGTGTATAAGCAGTGTATTTTCTACTCAATAGATGGGTGTTTCATTTGAAAAATGCATTCTTAAAATGCTTTATGCTTATTGTTCTACCCTGTCATCTGCAAAATAAAGGATAATTAAAGTTCAAGTCATTAAACCTTTACCTACATCTAGTGAAGGTGGTACTTGTGGGAAATAAAAACTTCCCCTGAATGCGTAGGTCACAGATGCCTTCAGAGAACTCTTCAGAAGATGTGGTGGCACCCAGTATGTCCTATTTTATGTAATAGCTGATGGAAGTGTGCAGGGAATACTACTTGAATTTGAGTATAGCCCCAGAAGTCTAGCTTTAGTTGTAAATGCTCAGGAATGCGTAATACTGTACGTACGCATACATGCGTAAGTGTGCAGGGAATACTACTTGAATTTGAGTATAGCCCCAGAAGTCTAGCTTTAGTTGTAAATGCTCAGAAGGATAAGTACGTACCATGGAATACTTTTACATCTTCAGAACTCATGCATCAGAGTTCTCCTGCACTCTATCTGCCTTATTAAGATAGATCGGTCTTCAGCTGTAATAAAAATCATCTTTATTTGATGCCTAAGTAACTTTATGCTGACCCCCAAAAATACTGCAATAAAGTTGTGAATTCAAGTTTCAGTCCTTCCAAGTAGATGTTGGTAGAGAGTCACTTTAAGCCTATCTTTTGGTTATTGAAGCTAATAAGTTGTGTGTTGCAAGTTTGCTTTATGTAGGATTTCTGTCTTGCTGAAAAATCAATTTAAACTATAACGTCATTTAAAAACTTGTCCCATCAGGTCATTGTGCAAATCCTAGAAGACCTGAGTTTGAAATCTCATTTGAAATTGGATGAAGTGTCTTAGGTTAGATCACTAGAAATGACTTGAACTACTCTCATGATGATGAGAGTAATAAGTAAATCACTTCCAGACTATGTCATATAAATATATTACTTCCAGACTAAAAATCACTTCCAGACTATGTCATTCCAAACTATGACTGTAGTGTGAAAATAGATGTCAAAACCAGGAAGATAGATAAGGAAAATCTGACTGTGATTTGGCTTTATATATTACCACTTTCTCTGTGTTATGAGCCAGTGAAAAACACAGGGTTATTGCATAATACTCTGGTTACTTCTGTTGCATGAATGCAGTGAAGAGCAATGATCTTTCTGTGCTAAAATGCAGCAAACTTTTTTTTTCCTATTTGAATAAAGTTTCTGGGATACAGCTGTATTTTACATTCAGGGGCAGTATGTGTGCTGTCTTTGAGTATGTTAAAATTGCTGTGAGCTAGCAGGTATGTTTGTCCTTCCTGTTACCCCATTCTGTAAATATGATTGCTAGCCCAAAATCAAATAGAAGTTACATAATTTTAAAGAGTTTCTAAATGCAGTTATTGAATTTTATGTACAGTGTGAGCTACACTTTTTTTTTTGATTGACTAAATGTATATCTTCCTGGTGTTTACTAGACCCATATTTAAAAATAAAGTAACTTTATAGAATAGTGTTCCATATACTGACTTTGATTCTCAAAGAGAAGTTGCAGCATGCATTTAATTTTCAGCACTACAGAGCATTGCAGGTGAAAGTCTGAGAAGGCGGTTTGCCTTACTAGCTGCTGTTGGACTATTAGTATTTGCTATAACAGAAGAGTAGCAGGGAAAAATAATAAAATAAATTTTAAAAGCCTGTCGTGAAACCATAAGGTATGTCTTTTATAACAATACTTCTGTGAATAATTTGCACGTACTTTTCAAGTTCTTTGGTACGTTTTATAGTCTCTCTGAACAGTTAAATTCACTGCTTTATAGTGGAAATACTGGACTGCCACTTACATTGCACTTTCTGTAAATAAGTCACTGTCTACGTTGCAAAGGGTTTTATTAAGCCTGTTGTAGAAAAGAGGGGGAGGAGGGAAGTAAAGGGACATAAGGCAGTGATTTGACCAATTT
The DNA here is from genome assembly GCA_000699545.1 of Podiceps cristatus. Taxonomy (NCBI): domain Eukaryota; kingdom Metazoa; phylum Chordata; class Aves; order Podicipediformes; family Podicipedidae; genus Podiceps; species Podiceps cristatus. The sequence goes on from KL280998.1 coordinate 7,524, forward strand.
CCAAGGGGCAAGACAAGCAAGAAGATTGTCTCGTGTCCCAGTTCCTTATGCTGTAAATACTGGGTGACTAAAAATACTTTCTTCCCTGTTATCAACTAATGACAGAAATGGAACTGTACCTTAAAGGAGCAGATAATTTGATTTTTATGAAAGTTAGTATTGATGTCTTGTAGAAATTATCTCTGGAGGAGTAAATGGATTGCCTGAGTGATGGAAAAAGCTAATGATGAAATTTGTTCATGTTAAAGTCTTAATAAAGTGAATGGGAGCAGGATATGGTGGGATTTTTTTGTAATTATTTAGATGATGGTATGTGGGCTTACACTGATTTTCCTCTTGAATTTAGTACATCAAAACCATCAGTTAGAAACAAAATCAGATTATCAGGGGGGATTGTCTAAACGTATTCTAGAGAGCTACATTAAAGCAACAGTACAATATGGCTTCCAAATCAGCAAGTGAGTGAACGTTGCTGCTTGCTCAGCATGGTTGAAAATAGCCCATCTTGGAGCTGAGTCTAAGCAGCAGTATTTGGAAACGTACCACTCCCATAGGTTGCTGTCAACACAGTCTGGTGTGCATGCATTCTAATTGTATAGTGTGACTTTTTTCATTGGTTTATTAGATGCCTCTTAGACTTCAGTGGTCTGTAATATCTGAAGTACACAATTGCTTCTGTCACGTTCTGAATAGTGCTTTTGAGGCTAAATTTTTTTTGCCTTTCATGAGAATGTTTTTGCATTGAGCTGCAGCTCCAAAAAAACCCCAACAACAACTAAAAAATAGCTAAGCTTTACAGTAGCTTTAGAGCAATAACAGATTTACATGCTTGTTTTCACTTTTAATCTAAAGCTAACTCTTGTGAAACAGAGGGAAACTATTAGTATTTTACAAAGGACAAAAGCAACAAAAATGCTCATATTTCTAACTCAGGAGAGAGGAGGGGAAGAAGTCATCTTTTCTTTAATTTGGGATATTTTTTGGTCACCCATGTTTCAGATTTTTGAAACAATATGCTTTTTATTGCTTTTCAGAAATCACAATACAACGTATGATTAGCATCTCAATGAGTTCTTATTCAGTAGTTAAACAAAAGGGGGGTTTGTAAATGGGGATTATATTGTCAACTTCATAAGGCAGCTTTTGTCTGTTACAGTGGATGTGGTGACCAGTGGAAGGCAGCCTTCTATTCATGACTCAAAACACAAGTTGAATGATTTTAGTTTCTAAACGACTCTTGATCATGGTTTTATAGTTTAGTGCTAGAAAGATGCAAATTGCTATTTTCATTAAAATATTTTGAAACTTGAAGGATTAGGATTTCACTGAAACTATATTTACTTTATTTGAATCATATATGCTTCAAAGATATTCCCGAGTTCATACTGTAAAATACAAAATCAGTATTTTTCTCAGATCAGCAGTAGACAGGAAAGTCCTGTTCAGACCTTCAGGAAAATGAATTGGTCATTTAATTGTCTTTGTGATCGTGGAAGAACTATACAACTGAGAACAGAAAGTAAAGTATCCTGTAATTTTGCAAAGCCCTATCTGCCGAATGAACTGACATTGTAAACTGTATTATTAGTGAGAACTTGGTTTCTTTTTTTTTTTTTTTTTCATATTGTGGTTGTCAATTTAATAATGAAGGTCTACTTGGCAGTTGTTATGGGAACACAGTGTGACACGCTGCTTAGAATGAAATCTGTAATAAGGATTTTTTGTATCTGCTTAAATTTGAATTTTGTTCTGACACTATTGCTTTTGCTGGTATTGGGCAAATCTCTATGGCTGTTGAAGAACTGAATTTTCATTGTTTTTAATGGAAGTTAGATGTCATATCCTTGCCCCAGATGTCTAAATTCAGTATCCATTAAGTAGTTAAACTAAATGCTTAACAGATCATACTATTTACTGACATGTAGAAGAAAAAAATTCATGCAATCAGGAATCTCTTTGAAGTAGGTAGTGACTTTTTTAAAAGGATAATTTTTATTTTGAGCGTCTGTAGTTACATATATAATTAATAATGATCTGCCATCTAGTTAGAATAAGATATTGTCAGAAATTATGAAATGACAAGACTTTTTTGTTGTTGGGTTGGTTTTGGTTTATTATTAGTAGTACTAATGTTTACTTTTTTAACATTTTGTCAGTATGTACAGAAATTGAAAGTAGAAAACAGGAAACTGAACAATATGGGAAAAGAAAAATAAAGTATTTGTTTTGCCTGAGGATTTTCTCTTGTTAGAGAATTGATCCTATAATTAAACTCTTCTTTTGTAGATCTGATGCAAAGTAGCTGCCTAGTTTTTCCTCAAGTCTGCATGCACTGTAAGCAATCATTTCATGGTGAGGGCACGTGTTTTCTGTTGGAACAGTTCACAGGGTTGTGGTAGGGATAAGCTAAGAAGTTCTAGATCCAAAGAGCTGGCAGAAGGCTGTACCTCTCAAAGCATTTACAAGCATCACAAAAGCACCGACCACACTTCTGTGATGTGGGTCAAAACTGTGCATGTCATCTGACACCATGTAGTTCCTGATCAGCTCCAGAAATGGAGCTGCTGCAGGGGATGGTGGAAATAGGAAGTCTCAAAAGATGAAAAGGGAACAGTGCCTTCACGGTTTTGGGGTAATGCAGCCTTTCTCAAAAGAAAGCCTTGTATGCAATTTCTCTGTAAGCTAGACATGGTTCCAAAGTGAACTATCCTATATTACCTGCCTCCTGGGTGGATTCAAATCTGTCTATGGGGGATTTGTCTTTTCCAGCACATGCAAAACCTTGGCAATTGGTTTTGAAGACAGTTTCAAGTTCAGTTCTTTATAGTTTTAACTGTCATGCTTTTAAAGTGTTTCTTATTATATTAATACTTTTGAAGTGAGAAATATTTGTTTGAATTGCAGGCAGTCAGTATTAAAAATGTATTAAGGGATTTCCTAACCGATGGGAAACAAGATACAGAGGAAAGACTGCTTATTTTGTGTAATGCACTGGGAGCATTTATTTCTAGTACTGTTCTATCAGTTGTCATAATGCCACAGAGTATGAATAGAAGTGTGGTGATAGAAAATGACATCTTGTTCTGGTGCAAACTATGCTGTGCAGTCGTGTTTCCAGTTAATTTCTGTGGATTCCTGTAGTTACCACCTGCAGGAGTTGCTTTAAAGTAACGATGGATTTACATAGGTGAAGTGTGCTAATGGTGAGGCAATATTGTCCATTGCTTCCACCTTGGTATAATATGCTTTTGTCACAGAGATAAGTGGTCAGCAATGTGAAATTGGGTAGTGGGTAATAAGAATTTTAGTTAGATTAAAGACAGTGGAATTTTTTTTTTTAATAATATAGTGGGAGTGGTAAAAAGGTGGGGGAGAGAAGAGAAGGGAAGGATCATATATATAATCCTTTGCTCTTAACTCCAATCTAGTGATAGTAACCAGGATCCCCAAAAGTACAGATGACCTCAACAGTGAGTTGGCAATGCTTTTCATTTAATATTGCTTATAGCAAAGACAGTGTTCCGCTATATTTCTAATCAAATTGAGTGAGGTAGCTTACAGTAAGAGAGTTTTTTTTCTCTCTCTCTCCATTCTTTTGGCACTGTGCTAGGTCTAACCATACCAGGAGAAGTGTGATGAGACAGCAGTTCAAAAATGGTATTTGGGTGGTAGAAATTGAAATGTGGGAAAGTAATGTGCAGAAAATCATTAAATAAGCTTACAAAGTTATAATGGTAATTCATAAACCTTTCTGCAAAACAGTGAAAGGAAAATACCAGTTCCTTCAGCAGTCAAGGATTTGTCAAAAAAACGAAGTACTGCACATTCATTGTAGTTACCTCTTAAAAGGTTTTTTATTTTTAATTTAAAGAAACAACCTTATTAGAACCCAAACAAATTACCTCCCACACAATGTCAAGATTTTGGTGGTAATGTCATTGGCAAACACTAGTCAAAATGGAGTAGGTGTAAAGTTGACCAAAGAAAAAGTGATTTTTATGTATGTTGGAGCAGCTCCTCTAAAATTCAGGCTGGAAATATGTTTTGAAATAAAATACTGTACTTTGATACTTTTACAGTAGACAGAATTCATTTACTAGTGAGATAATGAAAAACTGTTTACACACAAGTGTAATCTTTCAGTCATTCTTTCTTTGCCAAGAAGCATCTTTATTAAATTCAGCTCCTTCCCACTAAGTAAAGTGTACAATTGCAGTATAATACTTTGTTACCTGGAAGAGGATCCAGTTTGAAAAAAAAATAATGATGTTAGCCAGGTTTAAACTCATTGCTCATTTGTCATTAACTAGTTTTTAAAAAAATGTGTTAAAAATGACCTCTTTTGATACTTATAAATTTGTGTGATTGAGGGGAATGAAGGTTTGAAGACTGCTTTTATTTCTTGATCGGTCATTTTAAGCTTATTGGTGGGTCTGCTGGGTCTGCCTTTGGGTTTTTTGGAGCATAAACTCATTAAATGGTTTGTTTTCTCAGAACTCAGGTTTAGCTGTGTGCCAAGGATAGGATTTTTTTTTTTTTTTAATTCCTGTTTGCTGTTTAATTTTCCCCCCAGCTTTTAATGATTGAAATATGAAGTTTAGAGCTTATGATACAGGGAGAAAATCTGAAGTAAGTTGGGCATCTATAGTGAAATAGTTTAGCAGTATTATACAGTAAGACTGCAGGAAAAAGATGTGAAAATCAAAGATGAAGGCAACTGTCAAATGAAACTCTAGCAGAGTACATACTCCAAGAGCATCTACTGTGCTCCAACTGCTAGCAGGCTCCACAGAACCAGACTAGAGCTAGTCCAGGGTGTACAAATCCCCTGAAATGCATATAATATGGGTCCTCAGTGCCAGCTCTTAGGTTTTATAAATCTACTCCTATGTGTCTGTTCCATTTACTCTGATTATGGATCATCATGGTTTCTTAAAAGAAAAAAAAAAAGGGGGGGGGGGAAACAACCATGCCACACACACCCCCCAAAAACAAACCAAAAAAAAAACCCAAAACAAAACAAAAAAAAAATAAAAAAAACCAAAACAAAACCTTGGTAAAGTTCACACATTTCTGACAAAGCCTGTAACCTGGTGAGATGATGAAAAAACTGTGGTTTGTCCTACAGAAGCTGGTTTCTTATGTATTTAAATGTGTGGTTTCCATAATCTGTACTCCATTCTCTCTTACTGGGGCACCAGTTTACAATGGGATCTGATCTGCAGAGAAACTGAAGGGGCAAGACCTCTTCCTTTCAGTACTTCTCATCTCCAGAGGAAGCTTCTGCAAGTACAGGTTGCTTATAAATCTCCAATAGGCACTCACAGTCGAAACCTAACTATATGTGTCTGAAGCACATTCACATGTGCAATGAGATCTGCACCGACAAGAATTGAAGTAATTACCCTTGGTAAGCAGCCAATTGTACAGTGTTCTCACTGAGCTAGTTTGGGTCTCTAGCATGTTTAACTGATGTGTACCTACGAAGTACTACAGTTTTATATTTAAAATTTAAACAGTCAGCTATAGTAAGCAGGTAATAAAAATGGTTTTGGTAAGTTTTAAATCTACGTGCACCTGTATATACATTCAGACACTCATCTTTAATTGTATTTGCTTACTTTCCAGAACGGAAATCATGCTTTTCACCTTGTCAATAAAATTGCTAGTAAATTCATAATTCTAGAATTTTAGAGTTGGTTTGAAACCAACAATCATTAGATTTTCAGTTCTTATGTATTGGTAGCTAAGTTGCATAATATAAAAATTTTCAAAAATTCTGTGGAAGATGAATAAAGTAATAGAATCCTTCAGAATGCTAGCAAGGTTTCTTAGTTTACAAGTAGAATTAAAAAACCTTTCTCTTATCCAAGAAGTCTTTAGTATATCGGATCTCTAAAAATTTTCCATTATGAGTTTGGGTTTTTTTAAGGCTGCTGTTAGTTCTAATTAATGGGTACAGGTGTGTAAATATTAGCTCTCATTCTTATGTTAGGCATTGCTCACCATATTTTCTTTTGCTATCTATAAGAAAACAATGTTAAGAAGTAAGTGTCACTTTTGTTCTCTTTATAAAACTAAGTGTATCTTAGTAGAAATATTTAATGAAAAAAGATAGCTGTATAAAGCTTGAATCTTGGAATGCTTATTTTGCATTTGTACTTGGAATTTGAAAATTCAACCTGATCTTCCTCTTTTTAGAATATCCACATAAATATGGACCACAAGGAGGTTGTGCAGATCACTCAGTATTTGAAAGAATGCAGAAGTACCAGATGACTGGTATAGAAGAACCAACAACAGAGGTACTACACAGGCTAATGGATTACATTGATTAGAAATCAGTGTGAATACTCGCTATTTCTTGTATGTTTTCTCTTTACTTTGGGTCAGTCATTATCCTTTCACATTGTGAGGTACTTAAATTATTGCTAGAGGCTTCTTATTAACATTTTTTTCTGAATTCTTTTTCTCACTGCTTCTACAGCATAGATGTGCTAGCTCATAGTCTCAATGAATCCTACATGATCTCAAATTTTTCAACAATTGGAGTTTTAGGTGGATGTGGAAATCCAGCTTCAGATGAGGAATATACTTTATTGCAGTTGAGAAGGAACAGTTTCAAGAGCCCTTGATCTCTAAGTATTATATTGGTCCTTGAGGAGTAATGACTTGTAGATTTTCAAGTTATGTTAATGTAACATCCTTGTAATACCTGAATGCTTTCAGTGGTAAATGAAGCAATATGAGTAGGAGGGTCTTACTAGCAGTATCGAAAGATGGAAGGGGTTACAGCATGCTGCAGATCGCCTGTAACAGGCGATAAGTGGTCTGTGGAAGGGACTTGCATACCTGTTTAGAGTCCTGCTTTTTTTTTTTTTTTGCCTTCAGGTTTGCACGACTTGTCATGAAATCAGATTTTTTTAAATGCTTTCCAACAGTAGATTACTGAGTTTCTCTTAGTGTTAGCTGTGTTCTGAGCTGTTTCAAGTTTTGGCATCATTTTGTGGTTAAGTATGTGTCAACAAAACTACGCAATATGGCTTGTTAAATAGCATCAGCAACATAAATTTATGTACATTGTGATTCCAGAAATTATCAACAGTATTACACAATTCAGCATTGCTAACAATAACATCGTTTCCCAAAAATTTACTTGTAAAACTACATGGAGAGAGTGAGCTATCAACCAGTGAATACCATAAGGCAAATGTCTTAGCAGATACTGCTCTGACTAATGAGCATTATTTTAACTTGATGTTTAGTGTACCATTTGTTCAAAGTGCTTAAGTATTGCTGTTTGCCAAGGTACCTAAGGTAATTATGATGTGAAATAATGTGTTAGGGAGGGTGCATTTAAGTCTGGTTTTTTTCTAATCTATAAGCTGTTCATCTTAAAAAAGGATTATGAAAAAAAACATTCCAAGCATCGCATGAATGGAAAAAAAATCTATTTCACATTGACTGCCTTTTGTAATATAAAATGAAATGCACAGAAGGGTTTGACTGAGATATGGTTAAAAATATAGATGGCATTACTTGAAGACTGGCAATAACATACTCCATTTAATTCAAGATTCATGAAACTTTGTGGGTTAAAGAAAAAGAATGAAAATCTGTTTGTATTAGTAGAGTATGTTTAGGGGAAAAAAAAAAAAGCTATTTTTAAGTAATATAGTGCAGCATGTTGATCTAAAGAATTAATATATTTCTTTCCTGTGTATATGTAGAAGCCTTTTGAAGAGCCTAAGAACAATGGCCCACAGCTCTTAAGAAAAAAGCGTGCCACTCAGGCTGAAAAAAATACATGTCAGCTGTATATTCAGACTGATCATCTCTTCTACAAGCATTATGGAACAAGGGAAGCTGTAATTGCACAGGTATTTACAATCCCTTTGTTTTAAACAATCTACTATTATTTCTGTATTTCTGATAAATTTCCTGTAATTTAATTGTGTATATTATTGCTTATTTACTTTAGTATGTCTTGTTTCATTTGTTACAGGGATCTTGGCATTATTGAAACAGCTTTTTTTTTATTTTGCTAAAAAGGTGCTGTTTGGCTGTGACAGAAGTCCTGGACATTTGAGCTTCCTTTAGTTAATAATGGCAGCTGTGGTTTGTTTAGCACCTCTGAGCAAGACTTGCAATCTGACTTTTCTCAGTTCTTACTCAGAAAAATAATACTTCCTGAAGAGTTCCATTCTATTTGACAGCCTGCCAAGCCTCTGTGTTAACACTTGCATAGCCTTCCATTTGAAATTTTAGTTCAAAACGCTGTGAGATAATGACACTGAGATCTGTTCCTGTAGTGTGTGTTGTGGTGGAAGGTTAAAAAAAACAGTGGCAAGTAAAGGCAAATGTTTTTCATTCGTCACTATACTATTAACTGGAGAATGGGTTTGGGTGGTGTTTTTTTGTTGGTGGTTTTTTGGCTGATCATTTGTTAAAAATATTACTAGCATGTTAACATACTTCTCTTGAAGTCTGAAGTTTCACTGCCACTTGCAAATCTGACTTTTACTATTTATTCATCACACTGTACATACGCAATTCAATTTGAGTAACATTTTCCAAAGCTCTGAAGTTACCTTCAAAGTCAGGTTTTCAATGAGTTAGCATTCTTGTGCCCTTGGAAAAGGTAAATGATCGTGTGTTTTCCCATTTGTGTTCTACCAGAAAAGAAAGAATAATGTTGTAACAAGTAATTTTTTTTCCTCAAAAAAAAAAAAAAAAGAAATACAGTGCTTTAAATACAGTTTTAACTACAGTGCTGTCTTAGCAATGAATCGAATGAGAATCACAAACAGGTATCTGAATAGTTCAAACAGCAAAATACTTCGCTGTTATCTGGCATGGTAGCAATGCAGATAGTAGGTTATGTAGTGGTTTATTTCTGTTATTTGCCATCAGCATTTGATTAAAAAGGCCTGCTATAGTTCATATGGCACAGTATTTTGTATGTAAAAGCATAGGGCTTGCAGTTGCTGCTGCTGTTTAAGATCAGCTATAGCGTAGTGCATTGATCTTTGAACTGTAGGTACTTTTGTTTTTGACAGATATCCAGCCATGTTAAAGCAATTGACACAATTTATCAGTCAACAGATTTCTCAGGAATCCGTAACATCAGCTTCATGGTGAAACGAATAAGAGTAAGTTGTATTAGAAATTCTTTAGCTTCACTCATATTGCTTGGAGGCTGTATTTTTCAAAAGTCCTGTTTCTGTTCACTTGTAACCATTTATTGTTAGAGGTTTCATAACACAAGTGTGTCTGTAGTAAATGGCTCCCTAGCCCATTTGTTTGGTTTGGTTTTAGTGTTTATTGTCAAAAGTCTGCTATTTCTGTTATTAAGCTGTAATCAGTTTTTATAGGAATCAATTTCTTGTTTCACCATTGTTGACTGTGTGGCAAATAGACTATATTGCTCTCCAAGAACTTTAATACTAAAATAGATAATGGCTATCCAGGTTGAAAGTTCCTTCTAAAAGTAATGATTTAAGGGGATGAATATAAACTTGGGTACTGATAGAAAGGTAAAGGAAAGTAGCAAGTGTGGATTTACTATGCAAATGCTTTTTTTTATTTTAGAACTTGGTTTTCCAAATATTGGGGTGCTAATTTGTCAAGGCCTATAAATCTTTAGTAACATCTTTAACTATTTAACACAACAAGATATGACAACAGTAAGCATCTTAGCTGGTATTTGCAAGTTAAGTGAAAATGAATCATGTCTTACAGTTTGTTTCAATTTACTTTTAGATTAACACAACCGTAGATGAGAGGGACTCTTCCAATCCCTTCAGATTTCCTAACATTGGTGTGGAAAAGTTTCTGGAACTGAACTCAGAACAGAATCATGATGATTATTGCTTGGCCTATGTATTTACAGACCGTGATTTTGATGATGGAGTCCTTGGTCTGGCTTGGGTTGGAGCCCCTTCAGGTAATTATATCCAAATCTTCACTGCTATGAGATAAAGTATTGTAGATAGGTACAAAGAAGAAAGGTAGATAATATGTCATATAATTGACAGCAAATAGACAAAAAGCTGATAACCAATTTTTCACAATTTTGGTATGGGGTGGTTTAATTTTTTTTTTTTATTCAAATACAAACAGGATATTATGTGTCACTTCAGTTAGTGGTGTTGTCTTTCTGATGAGCAAGACATGAACAATAAAGAAAAATTATTTCTCTTGTTAGACAAAGGTGTTATTACTTGAATGATTATTTATGACAGGTATGAGTGACCAGTAAAATGATAGAAGAGACAAGTATTTCTGCTATATACAAACAGAGCTTACAACTATGCAGTTTGAATTTTGTAGTAGAACTACACTGCAGAATCCTTACGTTTTCTAGGTAGTATTGGAAGCAACATTTTTTTTTAATTTTTTTTTTTTTTTAAGAAAGTAAAATTGGTGAAATCTTGTTCTGGGAAATAACAGAATAAATACTACATGACTCTTGAATTGCTTCTCATTAGATTCAATCTAGTGTGTTTTGAGTCTGAAGTATGTCTCTTGATATAAAAAAAAACAAGCAATGGTCTTCATGTGTGCAGCAACTCAAGATGTTTGCTCTACTAGTTTTATAGCATGTATTAGTTTTATAAAATGGTATGTTTGAAAGTTGTTAGTCTTTAAATTTGAGTTAATACACATTCTTTAATTATAGCTCAGCACAAATTCCAAATTGTGGAAACTATCACAGAATTCAAAATTGGAAGTTCAGAAGGAACAGTCTTCCCTTGTTTCTTCCCTTGAGTGGTTGCTATATAATAAGGAATTAAGCTAAAGAACAACAGGTTCTATGAGACTGGATACTTTTATGAGAACATTATAAAGGGCTTTAACAGAATTCAGGTAATTGTAGAAGAAACATTAGAAGATTTGCGATGTAGCTATACATTATAACCTCACTTTTACTACTGTGCTTTCTTCTAAAGCACATTTTGGTTGTACAGTACTGGAGCTATATGGAAAACTGCAATGGTATGACAGTCTCCCAGACTTTGATTTTAGTAGATTAAAATGCTCAAATAAGTATTAGTAGAGTATTCAGAGGAGTAACAGAAGAGTGGACCCAAAAATGTTGGAAGTATGTTAGAGGCACTTGTGTGGACTAACCTTAGTGACTGTGGAAGAACCATAGGCAAAATAATACACAGGTGGCCTATGTAAATAAGAAACTGGGTCTGTGATGACTAGTCTGGTGTACAAGCTGAGCAAGCACAGGATGAACTGGAATGTGCATTCCATGCACACTGCTTCCAAAACTAAATTTAATTGAGAAAAATTGAGTTGCTTTGAGAGATTTTCATCCTTAACGCACATACTGACATAGGTTAAATAGGATATTTCACTAAAATGAGATTTTACTCCAGAAAGAAAAAAAGGTTTTAGACTCTTAAATCACCATTTATGTTAGCAATAGAATAGTTGAATTTTAGAACGTTGATAATGCCTCAGTAAAAACTGAAGTTATGGAAAAATTTGGTGAAATTAAAGTCACAATTTTGAGAATTTTACAAACAGTAAGTGTGATGCACTTGGTTGTTGACCTTCTAAATATGGGTCTGATTAACCCACACATCAAAAGCTTTTTCAGGTTTAAGTTGTACACTGGAAAAATAAGTCACTTTTCCTGTCAAGGATATCAAGCTTATCTTGGGCGTTTTATAGAAATGCTCTTGCTGTGAGAGAGGATCTCCTATGACTTGACTGTGGTTTTTGGGGGGCGGGTTGTGTGTTGTTTTTGTTATTTTAACTTAGTGAAATCCAAATGGGATGTAGATTAAGGCTACCTGTATTGGACTTTGCACCCTGCTAGTCTTGTACAGCAGGTATGATGAAATTGGGGCTTGTCCATGCAGTAAAAGCCCAAAATAGCTCTTACTTAGTAGCTGTTCTAAGACAGCTAACTTGTCTGAATATATCTTCTCAGTGCTGAGAGCATTAGTGTGGATAAATCTAGTCTACTTTCAAAATTGGGTTAATATTAATTGCACAGAAGAACTCCTAGTCTCTAAGTGTCCACTGAGGAGGCAAGCTGTTTCTCGTTCTAAATGTCACTAGAAAAGTCACACAGTACTACTTTTCTTAAATGGCTACCTGTTGTACTTTTGTCTAAATTCAGGGAGCTCTGGTGGAATATGTGAAAAGAGCAAACTGTATTCTGATGGTAAGAAGAAGTCTTTGAACACTGGAATCATCACTGTTCAGAACTATGGCTCTCATGTCCCTCCTAAGGTTTCTCACATCACTTTTGCTCATGAGGTTGGGCATAACTTTGGTTCACCTGTGAGTATTGATCTGTTAACTCACTTTCAACCGTTTTGAAGCACATGATTTGTGAATGGAGTTTTTACTACTTAGAAACGAGGGAAATTAAGATCATGGCTGCATGTGTATATATGCGCGTGCACATTGTATACAAACAAAAGACAAACTTCCAAACTAAGTCCCTGTTATGAGTATTTGACAACACTGGTGCAACAGTGGATTTTGTGAATTGCTTATTTCTACTAGTTCAATCTGTTGTGAAGGGACTACACTATTATTCTCTAAAAAGTTCCCTGGTCATACACATCTTTTAACTTTGTTTTAGTATATCCTAGAGAGGAGGAAGAATCAGTGTAAAATAAAGATGACACTTTAATCAACAAGTGAAGATAGAACTGGCTCTTTCTTATGTTCAATTATTTATGCTTACAAGTTCACCTGATAAAATTGTGGAGACAATTAAGATACCAAGAACAGTATTTTAGAGCAAATTGCCTCTCTGTCATTTAGGGACATGATTTGTTTGTGGCAAGCTGAAAGCATGAGGCTTTTGGTTTTGCTGGAGATAAGAACAAATTATTCTGGTTGGGTGGGTTTTTTATTTTTAATCTTAAATATATAGGCTTTCTACTCTTGGAAGTAAAATGAAATCAAGATATGACAAGAATAACAGGTTCTTATAAAACAGATGTTCACATGTGAATGCTTTCTTCATGTGTCTTGAGAAAATCCCCAATAACACATGCTTGGAGTGGGAACAAGCCTTCCAACTTTAATTGAAAATATAAGCACATGAAACCGATAAACCAGTCCCACTCAGTGAAACATTTTTTAGATCAGCCTGGAAGATTATTCTTTTCAATTTACTCTAAGTTGAATTTGATCTGGGAAGTACATGAAAGTGTGTGTTTGGTTCAACCGAGCTATAATAAATCATATAGGTCTCACAACTATATTGAAAATTTTTACATTTACTCCTTTTGGAGATATAGGTTGTATCTCTGGAAAATTGAATGCATCAGAACAGCATTTGAGTTCCTCTTACACTTAACGACTTAGTATGATGTCACTAAGCCAATTGCTAGTATGCCAACCTGTATTGCATGTCGTTGATGATGCTGGACATTGTATAGATCTAGTCACTGGCTGACAGAAAGGGGCTTCTGCTCTATTCTGAAGATCTTTTTGCGCCTCCCTCAAAACAAACAAAAAGAATAGACTTCTGTTTCAGTTAACTCCTCCTGCTTTTATTCCACAGATTACTTATTACCCTTTTGTGATCATAAAGACACTCTTTAGGAGATGGCAACTTTTTTGAGTCAGTATTCATTCCAGAGCATGCACTTGGGATATACATTACGAAGAATGCAAATAAGCTAAAACTTAAGAAGTTAGATACTTGTTACTGTTGTCTGGGGAAGGGAAACCACAAACAAACAACAAAGCAACCAGAAAATCCAAACCAAACCTTTGTTTTCTGTATACTTTCTGTAATACAAGAAACCTTAGCGTGTAAGATGGTGTGGTTTTTTATGAACCTTTTATTCTCACTGCGTTAAGGTTACCAAATGAGGTTAATTTTGCATGTGTATAAAATACAGCAAGAAATTAGAGAATCTGTCTTGATAAAACTATTTTTAATATGTTTGTTTTGTAGCATGATTCTGGAATGGAGTGCACTCCGGGAGAGTCCAAGAACTTGGGACAGAAAGAAAACGGCAATTATATTATGTATGCAAGAGCTACATCTGGGGACAAACTTAACAACAACAAGTTCTCTATCTGTAGCATTCGAAATATCAGCCAAGTTCTTGAGAAAAAGAGAAATAATTGTTTTGTCGGTATGTATTTAGTCATCCTGAAAGCAGAATGGCTAAGCTATTACTATTATGCTTAATTAGAATTTTATTTCATTTATCATACATATTTATTTTTTTATTTATTTTTCGTTTACTAAAATGTTCTGTAAGTAAAGAATTGAATTTGAGATCTGGAGTACTGTGTCAAGTGCTGAGCTCCCCAATACAGGAAAAACATGGACATGGTGGAGTGAGTCCATCAAAGGGCCAAAAAGGTTATTAAGGGATTGGAGCATCTGACATGAGGAGAGGCTGTGAGAGCTGAGACTCTTTAGCCTGGAGAAGAGAAGGCTGGTGTGGGGCTGGGCTCTTGTCTGTCTTTATAAATGGCTGGTGGGAGGGAGTAAAGAAGATGGGGGCCAGACTGTTTCCAGTCATACCCCGTGAAAAGGCAAGAGGTAAGAAGCACAAATTAAATTAAAACACAGGAAATTCTGTTTAAACATTTAAAAGAAAAAAAAATTTTCTCTCTGGAGCCTGTGATGTGTGAGCGCTCACAAATTTTGTGAGACTGGGCAGTGAGTATGTTTGGGTTTTGGAGGAGTAGTAGTTCCCCCTGGTATTATCAGCTTTTGCTTTAAGGCCGTCAGACTCTGTTAAGAGTAGTAGTGCAAGAAAGGATGCTGCTGCCTTGGTGACTTTGCAGAAAACTTCCTCTTATCACGGTAGATTTCCTGTCCACACAAGAAACTCCCACTCTTACCAGCAGAAACCTTTTACTCAGCAGCTTAAAATTCTATGAATTGTAGGAGTGACTAAGCTGGGTGGCAAGCAAATAATGCAAGTTGGCTTGAGCTCTAGTCTGAACTTTGTCATGACCAGGCACTTTCAGTCTTGATTATCTGGATGCTGTTGCAAGTCAATGTAAACATTTATAAGTCTGTTTGCATATTCTTTGTACTGCTTTGTACATAAATATGCTGGCGTTTGAAACAGAGTCTGGTCAACCCATCTGTGGTAATGGACTGGTTGAACAAGGAGAACAATGTGATTGTGGATACAGTGACCAGTGTAAAGATGAATGCTGTTATGATGCAAACCAATCAGAAGATAAAAAATGCAAGTTAAAACCAGGCAAATACTGCAGGTATTGTGTATGTCTCTTACAGTGCACTTTAATTTGGGGGGTTTATTGGTAACTATAATTGGTATTTTAGAATCTGAATCTGTTTACTGGCATTATTCTTTAAAGTATTTATTTTGTTTAAAATACACTTATACAGTGAATGATAACTTCATAAGGACAATTACGCTATGCAATTCTTGGTGCTTCTTGTAGCTTGTTTTCCCTTAGATATCTGGTTAGACTCCTAGCCAAAGATGAAGAGAAAATTACCATTATTTCTAAGTCTAAACCAGCTCAGCTTTTTAATACAACATATGCAATTTTTTTCTAATTAAACTTTCCTGCCCTAAAAATGATCTTTGTTATCCTGAGAGTGGAAGTAAAAGTAGTATCTACTGTTAAAATGTATTTGACAGTGTAGACATGATAGAAGGACTATCTTCTGTGAATTCATAGTTGCAATAATTTTGTGTGTCTCTTCCCGACCCTTCTGCCCCCTTGCAAATTCTTAGTATTTCTGCCAAAATAAAGGCCTTATGTTGTCTTGTTTTATAATTGGATTTTGGAATTTTCTATTTTACATTGCACATATGTTGAGGAGCTGTTTCCCGAGTATACTAGGTGCTGCCCCCACCTTTCTTTGCTCTCTTCTAAAAATCTTGTGTTCAGCTGACTGTACTCTAGCTTTATGCCCTGCTGGAACAGTCTTAAATATGAATAGCTGCATCATTTTGTTTTAGGATTCCCTTTTTTCCACTTCTATTAAGTCTGAAAATTTTGCTGTACAAGGAGGTTTCAAAGATACATAAAGAAAATCCAAGTGTAAGAATGGATCATACAAATACCATAGTTTTCCTAAAATGTATTTTAGTATGTTATCTATGCAGCTGCTTTACATGTCTTTTTCATGGGTAAGAGCGATTTTTCTTAGCATGCAGTAGTGTTAAAACAGAGAGATCCTGACCTGCAGAAGGTCTGTGCTATCTTCTCATGTCCACTGAATGCCAACGACCACACTGTGATTAGTGTTGATATACAAAATCATTTGAGGTGAGAACTTGGGAGGCTTAGCTTTAATCAAGTGGTTACATATGTTTTGTAACTATCCCTCTTCTGCTGCTTGTAATGGCATATGCACTCAAACATTGCTTCAGAAAGAGAAATGGCTGTTTCCTGTTGTTTCACCAGATACAGTGCTGTAATATACTGATATACATAGCATAAGGGGCTCAGATGCTTTCATGTCTGTGACAGAAAGGAGCCCAAGTGTTTCGGGGGAACCAGTGAAGCTATATAGCTTCTTTGACAAATCTTTCCTTCCCCCAAAATTTGTTTGTTTGCTGACTGTGAATGCTGATATGACATCTGACCTGCCTCCTTCTCTTTTCTTGTTTATTTAAACAATGTAAGTGGTATGGCTGCAGAAAGTGGAAAAAACTTTTACAGATGTTAATCAGTGTCAGATAAATCTTATTACATTGAAACTTATCCTATCAAACCAATCAGTCCTGAAATATTTTTTCCAAGTTGCTAATTGAATGTTTTATACGTATGAACCTTGAAATACTGTTATTTTTATATATTTTCATTTAAAATGTGCTTATACTGTTTTTCTAGTGCAATGCAAATAGTTTAATTGGTTACTGCAATGACTACAAAAATCTGTATTCAGTGCAGTAATCTTTTGTTACCTTAAGGAACGGAAAAAATTATCTTCAATTCACATTTTACTTACCACGAATCAGAAATATGTTGAGTGTTTGAGTAGGTTTCAGGATGAATAGTTCTGGAATCACTTTTGCTTTTTCTTTATGTACGTGTTTTCTGTTCATTTCTAGTCCTAGTCAAGGCCCCTGCTGTACTGCACAGTGTAATTTCAAACTGAAGACTGATAAGTGTCGAAATGATTCTGACTGTGCAAAAGAAGGAATGTGTAATGGTGTCAGTGCTCTCTGTCCAGCATCTGAGCCTAAACCAAACTTCACAGATTGCAACAGGCACACACAAGTTTGCATAAATGGGGTATGTGCTTTTTAACAATCATACACAACTGCAGTTGTTTCTTGTAAGGCACTGTATTAAGAAGTGATACAGTTTAATACTTAATGGAGAAGACTGTAAGTAAGATTAATCTCTTTTTCAATAAAAATGTTTGATTCATTGTTTTCAATCAAAATAACTGTGAAAGTACACCAAATATTAAGAAGCAGGTAACAAATGTCAAGCTAGCTTTACTATTAGACAAAGTTCTATTTGAAGTTTCTTGTGAAAAACAGGAATATGAAATTGTTTTACTTCCTCGTTCCCTCTTCTTTTTTTCCAGTCTTGACAAAGTAGTTTTGTTGCCTTAGAAAATTAGATACATGATCAACACATGTTGAATTTGGTTTTATGAATATATACAGTTCCTCCACCCATGTGCATTTAATACAGATGTGCAAGCATATAAAATTACTCTGAACTGCCATTAATTTCCTGAGTTAGAGTCCATGGCAGTTGCTATGAAATATTGATGGAAAGTCTCTTATAAGTTGATCTGTGTTTATATGAAAGCAGAATTAAGGAAAAGTCATCCTCTTAAAGAGCTATAGGTTGTGTTGCTGTATGGCTCTGTTTTCCGCAGTCCAGGTTTATAATCAAATTATACTGCTTATAAAAAAACTTTCAGCTGATTTAGAGTCATCTGAAAGATGAGTTAGTTGTCTTTATATAATTACTTCATTTTGAAACAAAATCATAAATACATTTTTTTTAGGGTCCTCCCACAGTGGAATTAAACACAGAATCTTTCCTACTATTAACTATTATTTTTTCCTGAGAGAAAATATTTTTGAAGACATGCTTTTGCTTTATTTTCCTAGCCATGGTTTTGAGTAATCATGTTTCAGTATGACTTGCAGTGCTGTGAGTGTTTTGCAGGGTACTCCAAGGCCTTATGAGAAGACGTGTTAAAAAATAAAATGGAATGGGGTAAAGCACCTTTAAAAAAATTATCAAATAAGCCTAAACACTGCAATAGCATAACTAATATTTTTTGCTTTATAGACTTTAGAAGACATTCAAGCCATTTTTTTTATTGATAAGCATCTTTAGACCTATGATTATGCTTTCAGCTATTAAAAATGAATAGCTTTCCTAATGTCAGTGTGCTTAAAAGTGAAATTGATTTTTGTGTTCTCATGCTTTTGTCTCAAACAGCAATGTGCTGGCTCTATCTGTGAGAAGTATGGCTTGGAGGAATGTACATGTGCTAGTTCAGATGGCAAGGATGATAGAGAATTGTGTCATGTCTGCTGCATGAGAAAAAGTAAGATTTGTCAAATTATAAGCATAAATATAGCAGTAGGTGTCTGAGGAATCTTCTCATGGGATTTATATTTTAGTCTTTGTTAATCTGAGAGCATATCATGATTTTGTCTGTGCTTAGTTTCAGATAGACATTGCATTGTATTTTGTAGGACGATAAACATAAACAATATATTTTGCTGTTTTATGGATTAATGCATTTTTCAAAAGCATTTTGAACAATTTAACATCAGGGTATTCATGCACATGTGTGTTAATACAGTAACAGTTTGATTAACCTAATTTGTATTCACTTTTCAGTGGACCCAGCTACTTGTGCAAGTACAGGCTCTAGCCAGTGGGAGAAACACTTTGGTCGTAAAACTATTACTTTGCAACCTGGATCTCCTTGTAATGATTTCAAAGGCTACTGTGATGTGTTCATGAGGTGTCGGCTAGTAGATGCTGATGGCCCTCTAGCTAGATTAAAGAAAGCAATTTTTAATCCAGAGCTATATGAAAATATTGCAGAATGGATTGTGGTAAGTATTCTTTTAATCTTACCAGTCTAATATAAAATTTTCTTGTTAATCAGTATTCACAGTTGGTAAGTGTTGCCATATATATAGTAGTTCAGCATTCTTCAGAGTATAATCGGCCCTTTTTTTACTATTTGTTCTGGAAGCACCTTGAGTGCAGCAAAAATAAGTTTGACAGATTGAAGAGAATGGAAACAAATAAATAAACCGGCACATATTTTGTGTTAATACCTCTATTCACTCCACTGTCTGTTTTGGTGTTAATGTTCATGTTTTTAATTTACTGAGTTTTCCTATTTTAGCTCTTCATGTTTGAATCCTTTGATTTCTTTTAAGGAACTAAATATATTTATCTCTAGCATTTCTTATTTTTATTGCACTAGATGACACTTTCCTAATAATAGACTGGGGGGAAAGCTACAGTAAAACACGATTATAGAGATGCATAGTCAGTTTTGTGTACAATATTGATTATTTGAGGCTTGTATATCTCTGTTGTAGTGTATTTCTGTGAAATACTCTTCTGATAATAGAATGAATCTGAAGTATGTGGTTGTTTAGGGGTATTTTTGTATAAGAGCTTTGGGGAAGTTTTCTTTTGAAATGTTATGATCTTTTAAGTGCTGTTTCAGAATGACTTTTTGACATCTCTCAAAAGTCAAAGGAAAGCCATATTCAATGACCTCTGTCTCTTGTGCATGTGTGCCAGCCCTGCCCCCCGCAAAAATAATTTCTTTACATTTTTAGGCTTATTGGTGGGCAGTCTTGCTTATGGGAATTGCCTTGATCATGTTAATGGCTGGTTTCATTAAGATATGCAGTGTTCATACTCCAAGCAGTAATCCAAAGTTGCCTCCTCATAAACCACTTCCAGGTGAGTACACCAGGTAATTAAATTTAGGGAAATGTTTTATCCTCAAGTATTTTGTTCTGAGGGGGAATTTCAGATGTCCTAGCCTACAGTTCTTGGTCTGTCGCTGTGAAACTACAAATGGAATTCATGGAGTGAAACAACTCATAAAAATTTAACTCTTATTTTCCTGTAACATAGTATGCGTATCATAAAAAAGCTGTGAAGACTTTTTTTCTAAGTCAGAATTCCTTTTATTTCC
Organism: Podiceps cristatus; assembly: GCA_000699545.1. Classification (NCBI taxonomy): domain Eukaryota; kingdom Metazoa; phylum Chordata; class Aves; order Podicipediformes; family Podicipedidae; genus Podiceps; species Podiceps cristatus. Next base: position 27,673 of record KL280998.1, read on the forward strand.
CATTCCATCCTCTATTTTGTAAGAATCAACCTTTTTAAGGACCCACCGTTGAGATAATAAAATGTATTCTGTAAAAGATGTGTGCAATTAATCATCTGTTTATAACCTTGCAGGTCTCTATCTGAAGCCTTTCAGAAAAGTAGTTATATTTAATTTGCACAGCCAGGGCAACTTTTCTAGAAATAATTTCTTTCTTTTTTTTTTTTTTTTTTTAAATTCATTTTAATAATGTGTAACTCTCCTTGAAACAGGCACTTTAAAAAGGAGGAGACCACCACAAACCACTCAGCCACCACAGCGGCAAAGGCCCCGAGAGAGTTATCAGATGGGACACATGAGACGTTGACTGCAGCTTTTTGCCTTGGTTCTTCCTAGTGCCTACAATGGGAAAACTCACTCCAAAGAAAACCTAATAAGTCATTGTCCCCAGTCTAACTCTCAAAAATTGGAGAGAGGGGGGAAAAAATAAAAAAGGCATGATATGCCCTCAAAACAAGTGGAAATGGTTAATTTTTAATGAGTGAATCTTCCAGCTCAAAAAGAAGAAAAGTGTTTTTCTTGCATATTTTTAATTTAGTGGCACAAAGTCCTAGGGTATTATGATTATTTCCCCCTTCTGTGCTCTTCATTGCTGCATTTTCTTCACTTGCAGGCAAATATGGCTGTAGTAAAACTTTTACTCAAGAATTGAAAAACAAAAAAACAAACAAAAAAAAAAACTATTTTTCAACTGCCAGACAAGGCTAGGAAGCTAGACCACCTCAACATTGGAGACATTACTTGTCAATGTATATACATTGTTATATGCAGACATGTATTTCTAACGTACACCCGTACTTGTGTGCAATTGTAAACAAGAGAATTGCAATATGGATGTTTCTTTGTATTATAAAACTTTTCTGCTATTAATGAAGAAATTTCTGTTTAATTGACATACTCAGGATAACAGAGGATGATGGTGTGTAATGATCAAGGATCCTGTGACGCTTTACACAGCAATTTTTGAATCAAATCAAACTTTTTTTATCATGATCAAAGTTGTTTCAAGCACTCATTTCATCTTTATCAAACAGCTGCTAAGACATAGCATACAAGATTGAATGGTCTTTTAGAGATATAACAGGTGTTCTGCAAATTTTGCAAATGCCAGAATGTTTCAGAAATGTTTTACATAAGTGTCTAATTTCTTGTAGTTCAGCATAAATATTTTTAATTTGTCTGATTATTCAGTTAAATAATGAATAGTTAGATGAAAAATTTCCATGCTTTATTAGAAAATTCTGCCTGTTATTCAAATTGTTTTAAAAATTGCAATGAGTTTTACTTGGGCTGTTCACATATTCTTACAGTGTGATGATGAAGTTTGTGTTCTGAGGGATGTGGAAAGAAAGAAAAGCTGTAGGGTTTTTTATTTTCTTAATTTATCAGATCTTTGGATAACTTTTCAGCATGATACTGTTGATCGATAACCACTAAAGTAGAGTGATTTGCCCAGCTACTCTGGCAGAGCTAAAATTGTAGTTAGGACTACCAATTTTCCCACATTTTATACCAGTAGTGAAGTTCAACAGCACAGTGTCCCATTCCAAAGTTTTTATTACGAATGTAAATAATTGGCATTTTTGAAAGAGGAAACAAAAGATGTCTTAAGGTGCTTACTGCTATGCAGGAGATGAAAGGGGGCATTACAAAATGTTTGAGCTTGTGATATATTTATTGCTTGTTTTCCAAAAGCACCAAGCTAATTAGAGACGCAAGTGGCTATAATTTTCCTGGCTTTGCTTAGGAGAAAATTTACTAAGGGTTGGACAGGCTTCTTTTGTTTGTTTTTTGTTTTTATTTTGTTGTTTTGGGTTTTTTTAAGAGTATAAGGTTTACACAATCATTCTCATAATGTGACGCAAGCCAGCAAGGCCAAAAATGTTACAGAATATAATGGGATATCTTCCTTGTAAACTTGTACAGTATGTGGTAACTTTTTCAAAATACAGCTTTTTGTACATGGTTTAGAGACAAATTTTGTACATGAAACCCCAAGTCCAATAGACTATATAAATAATTCTAAATGATCTTAACTAGTTAGAAATGTATGTAGTTGCTTTTAAGTCATTTTAAATACATTTGTTTTAAGACTGTGCAAAGATTGGAAGTGGGTTTGCATTTCTAAAATGGTGACTTTTATTCAGCAAGAGTTCTTAGTAACTTCTTGAGTGTGGTAGATTTTGGAACATGTAAATTTTTTGCCTGTAATGTTATCCTGTGGTAGGATTTTGGCAGACAAATGCTGCCCTATTTTATTTTGAGTCTAAGTTAAATGTTTTCTGAAAACAGAAATGTGCACTGAACTCTCCACTGCAAGTCAAGATGTGGTAAACAGAAAGAAAGTTCAAGACCATGAAATGAAATACTACTGTTGATTTCATGTCCACTGTGTTTTATACAGTATCTTTTTTGTTCACTTTGGAAATTTTTACTAAAAATGCAAAAAATAAAGTATTGTGCGAAGATATGTAAGGTTTTTTGAAACTTGAAATGCATTAATAAATAGACTTGATGAAATCCATCTTCTGAATATCCATTTACTTTTTGAACTCTGAAAGAAATAGGAATACACAGATTCTACTACTTAATTTTTGTCTCTCACTGTAAAGGGGCTGTCATGCCAAAAAGTAATTGTACTATTTTTACACTGTCAAAGTGCACCTCCTAATTTTAACATCATACACTTACCTGTAAGAGTAAATATTTTTGCGTAATCTTTTTGAGGAAAAGCCCTAAAATTACCTTTAAATTACTTTTATGATCACAAGATAAAGCTTTCAAAATAAAAACTAGTTACTGGCGGGGTATTCAAGCCTGGCACCGTAGCTGCTGAATGATGCCTTCTGAAATAAGTCTAATTTTGAAGAGGAATACTGGAATTAACATGCAATACTCTGAATGCACAACTGAAGGATAAGACTTTTAGGAGGAGCAAATTTGCTTTTTGCAAGGTGTTTTGAAACTGCCAAGCTGAGTCTGTGTTGTATAGTTGATTTAAGTGATAAGACTGCTTTTAAAAGCCAAGTCCTGCCAGCTAGTCTTTCATTCTTAGGGCTGTTTGTTGACGACAGACAGCTTAGACATCTGTTTACCTAACTGAGCAGCATATGCTTTGATGTAATCAAAGCACATTCAGAGTTCCTTCCTCACAGTACTCCCACCCCCACACACACCCCCCATCCCCTAGACTTTTTTTTCTTTTTAATATAAGTGCTTCCCCTTGTAGCTAAATAGCACTGTCAGGACAAAAGATAGTGAAATCAGTTGAAGCAGAGTCCTATGAGCAAATCAGCATCATAGGTGCATTTAAATTTCTGTCTAGGAATGCAAACCAGAGGGGGATAAACATAATGCATAAACATCTAAAATGTAAATTTTGTGTCTATTAAAAATGTGTTTGGGGGAAACAAATGAGTACATAAATAGCTGTAATTTTTCTAAATAATGCTCAGCCTAATAATGGGCAACCTTGTGTAGATCTAGGCCGTGAGGTTGGTGTCCCTGCCTGTGGCAGGGGGGTTGGAACTCTATGATCCTTGGGGTCCCTTCCAACCCAGACCTTTCTATGATTTCTATGATTCTGGTAATCCCTAGATGTACCTATTCATTTATTCTTCTTGCATTTCTTAATGTTTTAGTCATTAGATGTATAGATCCACCTCTGGTGTAGAAGCATGTATAGTCAGAATGGTGTGAATATGAGAAAGGCATCAAATTCCTCTTAAGCTATGAAACTTTATTTATACCATATGGACTATACGTCATTGATATAATCTGCCTTTTAATTAATGTTCCAATATTTCTTTCAGGGAAAAAAAAAAAAAAAAAAAGATATTTTTACTTCTGAATGTTGGAGGTTCATTATTGCAGAGAGGTGATTAAAAAGGGCAGCAGTTGCAGTTGTTGCTTTGTTCTAAGCTGTGCTTGCTGTGGCAGTAGTGAGCTCCTGATGGCTTTCAAGGTCTGTTTGGAGTGAGACAGGAATAATTCCAACAAGAACAAAGTTGTACCACTATAGGCACTTGTATTTGTAGGTATGGCTTCAGTGTTATGTTCAGGCACTGTAACACTTTTGACTATGCTGCAACTTGGGCCTTATTTCATTTTTACATCAGAAATTAGTGTAATGGCTATGAAAACACAGGGACAGGATTTATTTGGATGTGATTTGTGAAAAATGACATCAGAATGAGTATCTTATCTGCAAGAATTCAAATACTGAATGTTCTCTTAATTTTGCTATTAGATGTTTTAAAAATTTTCAAATTGACTTATTTGAGGATATATTAGCTTATTTCAGTTGAACTGAACTGTTTTTTCCCCAGAAACTTTAGAAAGTCCTCAAGCTGTAGTATCCCTGTTACTTGAGTTTCAGCACACTGTAAAGATCTCTGACCTTTTTTTCTACCTGCTTTTCCTGAACTAGTACTTTCAAGCTAGTTTTTCCTAAAGTTTAGATCCCTTTATTGGCCTTCTTTCCAAGTAAGTGATAGTAATGTGAAAGAAATGCCAATTTTAATGTCTAAAATGTTTTTAAGTGTGTTAGGATGTGTAACTATAGGAAAATCATGACTTGAAAGGCTCTGTGAGTATGGATGTTCACATCATACGAATCTCATTAAAAGCTGTCTTGCCAACACTCTGGTACTACTTTTTTTTTTTTTTTTCTTTTTTTTCTTTTCCCCAAGTATAGCGAAACAAACACTGTAGTTTCTGCACTGGAGAAGCACAGGCCAGTCCTTTCTAGCCTTTGTCTCTTGCTCTGGCATCCTTCAGTGTCTTCTGAACGAAGTCTTTTTTGAGCAGTGGCGGTAGGATTTGGCTTAGGAAGCTTACAAAGTTCATAGCTTAAATTTGGTGATAATGTTGTAGATGCAATTCCAATGACAGTATTTCAATTCTATAAATGGACAAGTATTTTATAAACAAAAAAACCCTAAACATAAGAAGTAAAATTGGCTGATCTGTATTTTTTTCCAGAAGCAAAAATTGAATTCTAGAAGCAACCTAGGGAGATGCATAATTTGAGTAAGCCACGCACACCCTCTTCTCTCTGTTCTCTCTCTGTCTCACTTTCCAGTGAAGACCTAAAGATTCTTTTACATGGAATTTGTGTCTAAATCTATAAATATTTCTCCTAATCAAGATGCTACTCCAAAAGGCCATTTTAAATACCAGATCAGATTCTGAAACTGACACCTCAGGAAGGACAACCATTCATCTGAAAAGTAAGTATGCTTCAGTTTCCATCCTATTGGGTCAGCCTTTTGTTTCTGTATTGAATATTCTTGTTTGTTTAAAGGAATGGTAGTTATTGAAAACAGCTCTTAAAAATTATAAAGTTAGAAGTTAATATTCTGAATGATCAGCAAATATGCCTACATTCAGCATCTGATCACTGTTCATTGCTTGCAGGATTGCTAGCTTTGCTCACCTTGTTCATTTGCCATGCTTTTCAAATAAATCTCACTTTAATCCTGATAATATCTGTAAATTTTGATTCAAAATTCCCTGCAAAATCTTGGCATGGAAAATACGCTTTGCTCCAGGTCTTAGGACTATCTTACACATTTTTTACCATGTAGAGAACATTTAAAACAAATTATGTTCAGAATACAGAGTTGTAGAAACATAATTTTTAATGCATCTTGTGCTTAGTATTACAAAGTGACAAATGAAATATTCTGACATGCATACTGATTTCTATTTCAGTATGCACTAACTATAAAATAAAAATAATCGGAGACAATAATGTTTCTTTATGTAGTTTATATTCTGACATAGGAAACAAGGGAATTGTACATGTTTGAATTTATAAAGTTTGTTTATATGCACTGAAGGTGTTTGAGGGTTTTACCATTTTCATTTATTCGTGCAGTTTCAAATCAGGCAGAAATCTGCTATACAGTGATTTAAAATCTAAAAATATCAGGCCTTACCTGAACGATTTCAATGCAAAAGTTAACTGAACTTAGTTGTGCTAGAATTGCATGTAGTATACTAAGCATCATTAAAATAATTAAATTACTAGTAATTTAAATCAGTACTTTAATTGAAATAGTATCTGCTATTTTACTAGATGTAAAGTATTTTGAATATATTTTGGTGAGTAGTTGTTTTTTGTGTTGCTCATTTTCTGTTTTGTTTCCGAAAGCGATCTTCACACCTTACAAATGTTTTCTCTTGGGCTGGGTGAAGGTGAACTTTGTCAGTGCTTTGAGAACAAAATATCATTCTAGAAAGAAAAAAAACACAACATGTAAGCGTAATGTTACTTTTTAGGGCTACGATCTGTATAAAAGTGTGCTCTCTAGATACACTGAATCTGACTTTCTTTATCCTGTTTTTTATAGGAAGGTATCTGGTGGCTTTTTTAGGCTTGTGAGGAGGGATGTATCTGGCTGCCGGGTAGTGGGTACAGAGTAAAAGGACATGGCACCTCCTGTGTGCGGAGTGTATTACGCCTCCGTCTTTCTGGTATCATACACAGCATGCTGTTCTCCATACCATACCCTCACCATGGTTTGGACTTTGTATTCTCAGTGGCCATTGTTATTGTTCCAACTCTTACTGTTATTACCAATATTCTACTATTTGGCCTTGGTTGGACTGCTAATATTTAGTTGTCAGGTTGCTAAAAATCAGTTATGTGGGATGCTAACAAACATCATCAACTGCATATAGTACAGAAATGTTTTCCATATTTGGAACTCAAATGTGTTGGGATCTGGTATTTTATTGCTCATAATAGTCTGTTTACTAACTACTTTTTAAGTTTATGCTGTTATGTTGTGTCTAAATGTTTGTCATTAGATAATCCAACAAAGGAAAATTTATTGTGTATATAAATATCACAAACGTGAGTTAAATGTACATGGAAATAAAATATTGTCAAGAGTTTGTTCAAATGCTCAAGAAAATACAAGATAACTCAAAACACATCTTGTGTTTACTACCTTTTTTAATATTGAATTTCCAAAATTGCTAATTCTTCAATCTATGATGTTTGGTCTTTCCAAGAAGACCAAAATCTACCCACTCTTCTTTGAAGAAAATACTTTTCCTTGACTGTCCTTTGTTCCTTGTTTCTGAATCACCTAATAATCTTTCATTCGCCCCTCAAGCATTAATACAGTATTTCAACATTAACATGCCATTTCCATTCCCATAACAAGCCCAGATTACACAGAACAAAACCCAGCACATAAGCAGTATATGTTAAAATCTTGACACAAATTCTTACTTCTGCTCACAGCAAAAAAAAATGTTCTAAGGAGCGTTAGGTACCTGAAGATAGTAGCAATACTAGCATTTTTTGTTAGTATAATAACGACCCACCTCAGTTACCCATTTCCTAGGATTTCCTTAGTAGTACATCCATAGTAATTGGGTTATGCCAGGTTATTGACACAGCTGTATTGGACAGGAGCTTTTTGGTTAGAAAAATTAGTATAACCGACAATCCTTTCACAGCCTTTGTACTTTTTTCTCAAGGCACAAAAATCAGTATTTCAACAGAGCTCTCTAACTTGTGGTGTATACTGTGCTTTAATTTGCTTTATCAGCTAGGGTCAGTACTGATTTGGGATCATTGGTTTTAAAACAGCAGATGATGTTATAAAAATGTTTTTTGTTTTCTTTTGTTTTTTTCTCCAATGGCAGAGGCATATGTCAAGTGCTGGCTTGGGAGAGGAAAATACCTACTGTGCTGGTTTTGGCTGGGATAGAGTTTATTTTCTTCACAGCAGCTAGTATGGGGCTATGGATTGGATTTGTGCTGGAAACAATGTTGATAACACAGGGATGTTTTTGTCACTGTGCTGACAGAGTCAAGGCCTTTTCTGCTTCTC
>KL280998.1:35641-79952 GCA_000699545.1 Podiceps cristatus
CGTCGCGGCTGGTATGAGAACGGGGGGAAAAGAGGGGGGGGGGGGGGGGCAGGTACAGTCAGAGTTGATGCTATCTGTCTTCCCAAGTAACTGTTACGCGTGATGGAGCTCTGCTTTCCTGGAGTTGGCTGAACACCTGCTGCCCATGGGAAGCAGTGAATGAATTCCTTGTTTTGTTTTGCTTGCATGCCTGGCTTTTGCTTTCCCTATTAAACTGGCTTTATCTCAATCCACAAATTTTCTCACTTTTACCCTTCTGATTTGCTCCCCCATCCCACCCAGGGGGAGGGGGGGAGAGAGTGGGGAGCAGGGAGCGAGTGGCTCTGTGGTGCTTAGTTGCTGGCTGGGGTTAAATCATGACACCTACAAATTACTTTTTCAGTGGGACATAACCCAAGAAAATACAATCCCTCCTGTGCCCCCCAGCACACACAGATTGTCTTATGAAAATGTCTTTTTAACTCGTCTAATTTGGCTTTTGTGTCAGTATCAAGATGCAGCTCTGCCAATAAGTATTGTTCATCAAAGTCTGCAGTAGTTATAACTGATGTTGGTAAGAAAGAGGCTGTAGTGAGTAAAAAATCACCTTCAAAGACTGAGCCGCAGTTACAAGGTAAGACATGCTTTTTTCATTAACCTTAAATTGCTCAGTTAAAATTTCTTAAAGGGTTAAAGTAGTGGGAGTCATTACAAGTCTTGCTATTTTGTCTTCTGGCTGAAATTTCTCTGTGTGAATAAGCAGTGTTAAAATTGTTATTAGCATTGCTGCATGTAAAGAATAAGGCCACTCAGACTTGGTGATTCAGCTTCAAAGCAGTCGGCAGGGGAAAAAGAAAAGAACACCCACTCCCTAAAAAAAACTCCAAACAAAGAACCCAAATACCCAGACTTCGGTTTTCATCAACATTTTTTTTTTTCCCAGAAAACTGCTCTCTGATGCTACTTCAGAGTTTAGCTGACAAAATGCACATCACTGAGGTCATACTATAGAAAAAGGCAGAACCAGAGTACAAAAGTTACTGTCAAATACCAGTGAAAGTGTGGTATGTAGAAGTATAGATAGTCTTTTTGTTTTTCAGGACTGCCCACGTTTTGTTTGCCCACTACAGAAATTTCAAAATGGCTGTAGTTGAAACTTTGCTTCCACAGTTTATTGCTCCAGGAACCTCTTATACAGCCTGCACACTGTAGTAATTCATTATCAGACACTGGACCAGCTCTTAAATGAATGAGACAAAACCAAGGGAATTTTATGATAAAACCCTTAACTTCAAAAACCTCAACTTCAGATGACTGTGTAAGAACTACACATGTAATCCTCCTAATGAGTACTTTCAAGAATGGTGATGCTGAGTTTCTCTATAAAGTAAGTATTGAAAGTCAAATAATTAAGATTTGGCATACTTTTTGTAAGTAGGAATTTGATTTATTTTTTTTTCCCCCATGGGCTTAATGTTGGAGTCAATATTTATCTTGCATACTATCTTGATTCTTTGAAATATCACATAGTGCTTATTATGGAGTGAGATAATCACATTCTAGAAATAATTCAGCAATTGTCATCAGTTATTGTCATTAATCGTGTAGAAAAATTGCATTGCAGAACTTGTCAAAATTCTTCCTTGGATCTATGTGCTAACAGAAGCTATCCTCTATTTCTAAGTACCAACAAAATTGTCACCCAAGGTTATTAAGCCTTAAACTCAGATTAGTGGTAGACGTGAGCCAGAACATTTCCCACTATTTATTTCTGACCCAAGAACAAAAAAAATTCTTTAAGTCACTTAAAAATCACGGAGTCTGATCTGACAGGGAAAGGGGAAAGCCAGAAGTTGTACATAGATAAAGTTACCATTGGTGTGAATTTTGGGACTCAGATACTTGTATTTGAACAAGGATAACCTGTATACCAAACATCTGTGGTGTTATTACAGAAAAACTGTTTTGATTACACTTACTTTTGCTGTGTTTCCCCTGCTTTCACTCTTATTGTCTTCACTATAAGTCCTGGTCGATGGGTGCCTTTTGTCCATGGTATTATGGTTTGAACTGTGTCCCAGATATTTTCCCAAACTGCAGTTCCTTCCCATTTGAACTTGATCATTATTAGGTCGCCAATATCAGTGTCCAGGGTGATGAGAAAAGAGTAGGTTTTATTCCCATTAATACCTTCAACTCTGCAGAAAACAAAACCAGAATAATGCTGTCTTGATTGTTATGGATTAAAGTGATAAAAAAATGTGCTTCTCTTTAAAACCAAAGAACGAACTGTGTTTCCTCCCCCTTCTCCAGGAGGGAACACTACTGTCTCTAGGATACTCTTCCTCCAGGTACATAAAGTGGTGAAATAGAACAACATGGTAGAAAAGAAGCAGAAGTGGAGAAGCTTGAACAGCTGATGAAGCAGTAGTGGTTTCTGACAGCAAAAGAAAAGGTATCCCATAATAGCATCTACATTATGTCTTTTGTCTGCTAGAGCAAATGCTGATGCACACTGTTGCCTTTGCTTTTGTTAATACAGGTAGTGTCCATCACAAGAAATATCCAAAATTCTTTACCTTAATTACAGGTGCTTACTTATCTGTGTTTTAATTGATTAGACCTCCCTGTGTTAGCCATAGGATGGACCAAAAATAAGTGGACAGGATACTTAATGATCAGGGAAACTTCCAAGATTACTAAATTTATTTTATAGAGATTTTTCATGCAAAAACTTTATGAACATTGTAAAGGCTTGTGATTTTATAGGGAGTATGGGTGATGAGAGGACAATTTCCAGTTTATCTTCACTTAGATGTACTAAACCATTTCACTCCTAGCATGGTTATGTACATGATATGGTATCATAAATTGGCACCTCGTTTCTCACTTGTACAATGACATGCAATATCGATACTCACAGTGTGATAGGCAGGTGTTTAGCATCCTCTTTAGTGCCTGTCAAAGAGATGGTAAAAGTTGGGTCTATCTGCTTGCCTTGGATTTCATTGATGAAGTGGATCTTGAACTGATAATGATAGACTGTAGAAAGGAAGAATATGCAAAGTGACAAAATTAATGGTCAAAGAAGCAATAGATATATCAGGGAAAATAATTTTGCCTTTCAGAGCAGAAACTTGATAGATATTCCATTTTATTTTTTAAACACATTTGTTGCAATTAAAACCAGCATTTTTTTCTGATTGTTGCTGGATTGTGTAATCCCTTAGAGTTTACAGCTCTATTGCTCTATTTAAAAGGATGGAGAAAAAAGGTAATATGGTCTGAGTTCCCTTTGTAGGATAAAACATTCTTCTGTGGGAAATATTTCAGCTTTTCTGAAGTTTAATTGTTAAAATTTCTGGCAAGCCCTCTATCTAATCACCAGACAAATCCTTATGACTGGACATGGCTAGAGATGTATGATAGAGATTGAAGACCTTATGCAATGTAGTCAGGCTTTTTCTCTGATAGGCTAGGAAATTGCCCTCCAAAACAGATGACTCACAAACTTTCCTTGACTGCATAATGATACATTGTGCTTAACATGCATACATTAACAATACGACTTTGTTCAAGCACATTACTGTAAGAAAGATGTCATTAATACTTCAAGATTTGGTGGGGTTCTAGAACAACGGTGTTTAGGAAAGTCTTTCCACTGAATATTGTCAGAATGAAGAATGCCTTAGAAATCATCAGTGTACTGATTACAAGCAGTATGACATTTAGTGAGTTATGGTCGGGGAGGGTAGAGGGGAACAAAGTAAAACAAAAAAACAACATATGGTTAGAGGCCATGGGCACACAGATATTACCAGCTAGATTTGAAGGCCCAAAACTCTTCCGTCTGGTGATTGTACCAGCCACCTTCTTGACAAAACTGATAGGTTTTGGTGTTAATTAAGAAAACCCCAAGTAATTGCTGTTAACAAAGACCAGAGATTATCTGGAAGAATTAGAGGTGGTTTTTATCCTTGCAATCTAGTCAAGTTACACATGGGAAACTGTTCTAGTAAACACTATTGCATACTAGTTTTTGAGTAGAAAGATGCCATTTCCTCCATTCCACTTTTAGGCTTCACTATATCTGAGAATGGCTCCACCATACTGCCTAAGGGAGTCATCTTTATTAATATATATGCCCAGATTGGGGGTTTTTTATTCTTTTTTTGGTGCAGCTCTGAGTGTTCACAATGGAAAATATTTGCTAGAAAAGCTGTATCTTTTTGTTCTTGTTTCATAGTTACTGTATGTTAGTGAACAATGTATTTTCTTTTGAAAAGGTGTTACTCAGTAGAAAACAAAATGGCTGCTGCTTTGCTGCAAGCCTGGTGGGGACAAAGCAGGCACAAAGGCTTGTTTACAGATCGCTTTTATTACTATCCTGTCTTGAGTTTTCTCTCCATGTAAAAAATGATTGTTCTAGTGTATGTTCTGGTAAAGCCTAGGCTTTTGCTGTGGTTATGATGCTTACTTTAAGGAAAAAGGTGAGCATATGCATATAAAAACTCTGGCTTAGGGTCCCATCACAGATTTATTGTAAATGTTAACTTGTTTGTACCAACTATTTTTCTGTTTGAACTGTATAATGTACACTCCAGAATATAATGCCACTTGAAAAATGAAACGTCAGATTTTGTGAAGACACAGAAGATTGTGAAGTGTAATGTGTTTCTCACATGTCTTCCATTTGGGCTTCTCACATGATCTTCAAACATTTTTTTTAAGAGCATAACAAAGATGACTTTGTACGCACCCTCCCACAGTTGCGGCCTTGTTTGGGAGCTTCTGTGAAAGGAAACCATTGTCTGGAGCACTGATATCTGCATATGTACCAAGGATGTTTTTTTGAAGCAAAACCAGTTCTGAGCATAAAAAAGCAACATGTTTCAAATTGAAATGAAAGCCAATAAGACACAGATATTTTACCACAAGCTGACTACCTCTGTGTCCAGAGAAGAGGGCAACATGGGGATCATGTTTCTGTGCCTGGGTGTGGTGGTAGCAGCTGCCACATTCTCAGAGCAATTCACTTTCCTGATTCTGATGGTGACCTGACTGTACAGTGGCAAAATTATATCAGGAACTAGACATAGCCTCTAGAATTTTTAAATCTAATTTAAGTGGTTTCCTGAGACATTTAAAAAAGTATAAGAGATCCAGCAGATTCAGCTGCTCTCAGTACCAGAGAGGGCTGAACAGACCCCTCTGCAGTCATCACTGTGTACTTCACAGCTGTATCAGTGGAAGACTTCCAAAATTATTTTTTAAAACACCTGATTTTTTTTTTTTTATCTGAGATACTACAGCTGAGTACCAGTTACTGTGGGGAAACAAGGTGTGTAATGCAAGCAGCATTTTTAAGCATTTCTCCTTGGGACTGGAAAGCCCTTGAGTATCCATGCCAGGGGTGCACTGTCGACATCCAAAGTGCTTCCCCAACCCCAATGTCCTGGGCAGGAGCAGAGTGGGCGGATGCTCTCCAGCAGGAGGGAGGCACCCCCTTTCCGGCTGTGCCGGGCGGAACGGGCCAGCCCTGGCAGCGGGTGGGCTGGTGAGGGACCCCTGCGGCTGTGGGGCTGTTCTGGGGGAGCCCAGGGGCAGTCGGGGCCATGGCCCTTCCTGGGCGCTGAGGAGAGGGCGGGGCTGTGGCACAGCAGGCGCCCAGGCGCTGAGGGGGTGGTGGGAAGGGCACCGGCTGGCTGCTCGGTGAGGCGTTGGGCACACCTCACTAGTCTCCTTTGTGCGTGATGGCCTGCGGCTCCAAGCAAAAGCCCTGCCCTGGCTGCACTATGCTGTTGCTCGCTGCATGCCTCATCGTTTGCTGGGGAAGGAGGTAGTGAGGAGGAATGCCATGCGCCAAAAGTCTCTGCACCGAAAAGTCCTTTGGAAGAAGAGCATCCCTGCTATTCATCCCACACAGTCCTGATCCCTCTCACTTTAAAAAGTAAGTAAACCTTCCCACTGGCAGATGAATGTCTGCTCAACAGCAGCAGTTGCCTTGTGGGCTCTCTGGCAGCTGAATTGCCACCAGCCTACAGCCAGGCCTAGGCCATTTTGTGGTGGAGGCTGGCAGATAGGCCCTGTTTCCCTGTCAGACTACTTCCCCTCTGTCTGGTTATATGCACAGGAAAGTACATTGATTGCCTCTCCGAGCTTAGAAAATTGTTCCTTTGTGCTCTTGATAAAATAATTTAGTGGAGGTAAAGCTAGAGTACCAAACACTTTATTTCAGTGCTACGGTTCTGCCCTGTAAAAGTCTATGCTATTCTCTTGTCTATCCATTGTTTTAAAAGTAATAATTTATACATCATCTTGTAGACTAATTGCAGATAAAATTTGGGCAAATTTGGAACAGGAGGTTTTACAGGCCTTCCAGAGCAATTATGCTGCTTTTTTGGTTTGGCTGTGTGCCTGCATATGTTATAACAAACTCGCATAGGCCAGTTGTAAGAAAATCCTGTAGATGGGGACCCTAAGCATCTCTGAGGCCTCAGATCCACAGCTAGCCTGTGGCAAGCATGCAGCATCCTTTTTTTTTTTTTTTTTCCCCACAGAAATATTAAGAGTCAGGATCTTGATGAAAGGGCATGAAAACTGCCTACTGGCATTCTCAGTTGTTTCAGCAAATTGATTATTCCTATAGATTTTTATAAGCTTTAATAAATGAGTAAACAGGATCACAAGGCTTAGGCTCACACTTTGTCATCAATCTGGAGGCTGTAACAAATATTCCCACAAACCTTTGAAAGGCATATGTGCTCTTGTTTTCAAAAAGAGTCGTCTACTTTTTGGGAGCCTTTCCTCCCTGATGTTGTAGCCCATTGTGTTGCATCGATTCTTTCTACAGCTCAGGCACATTCCTTTGTTGAAAGTGTTGATGTCATTGCACCAGTAAGCTGTGCTTTGCTTATCATTGTGAAGCAGAGAGTCGATGAACAAATGAACTGACCTCTCATGGGCACATTTCACAGTTTGGGTGATTCCTGAAAAATGCAAACAACAAAATTTTGCATACCCTTGTTCCTCTTTACCATTTCAACTGCAGAGGAGTACAGTAACCAACTATAAACATATGTTACTGTTTTCCCTCCACCCCCTTTACTACAAAAACATCATGATTTTGCCTCAGAAGTCATACATTGTAGCAACTTTACTTTTAGGATCATCCAAAAATAGTGAAAAACTCGAGTTGAATTTTGCTTGCAGCTACTACTGGGGAAAAAGGAGCAAAAAATACATTCAATACATTAAATAATGATTAAATACACAGATCTGCTTTTACAAGTAGTATGTATCTTTTTCTTCCTTCAGTGTCGTCAAATTACAAAAGTTTTCTTCTGTGTAATCAGGATATATCATGATGGATCGTTTTTGTGTATCTCATTGATAAGCTTCCTATAGCTGATGCTTGGTTTCATGTTTGTCACTAATTAGCTGCTAATGAGTAAGGCCTACTTTTAGACAGTGTGATGATAGTTGAGAAGTATCTGTGCAATGCAGTATGCTGGGTGAACAGTACTACTCTTCCAGGGTTTTTCAGTGAACAGTTCTGGTTGTCACTGTGCATCAGTACCTTATCTTTTTTCGGTATGTTGCATCAGTTTCTCTATACATTTCTGTTTAGGTACGTTGGAAATAAGCTTCTACGTATAAAACCTAGCCTGAAACACTGGCAGTCAAGTTCTAAAGAGAGCATCATTTGCGCAGCTGAAGGACAGAGAGTTGGGAAAAGGTGAACTAAGGAGGTAAGCAGTACAGCTCTGTTTGATTTGATTTGAAATAATTAATTGCACACTAGATGAATCTGGCTTAATTAGAATAAGTTTTCTCATTTCTGTTACTGCTAAAACAAATACCTTTGAAATTACTCCAAAGTGCTTGACAGCAGGATGCTCATGGCCTCTTTTCAGAAGTGCTAGGCAGTCAGATTCCTTACTGGAGTCAGTTAGAACAGTTTGAACTCAATACATGTAAAAATCAGACAACTCATTTCTAGAAAAGAAATTTCCTTGCATTTAATGGGAGGTAATACTCCCATTAGATACAGTTTAAGACCACAGTTATGTAAAGGTTCCCAGAGATACTGTCAGTGCCACTGCAGTGCTGCTTCCCATTTTGTGCCATTGGTTCTTACCGGTGATTCCATATTGTGCAATGTGGTTATACACATGCATGATGTGACAGCCAGGCTGAAAGGTGCCACCATTAGGATAAAAGTCGAAATGAGCCACAGGCTGCTTGATGCCAACACTGAGACCCATATGCTGTTTAGTGAATGTATGAATTGCATCTACGAAGTTTGCATCATCTGGAGATAAACGGTCTGTTGGTGACATTCCTTCAAACAAGGGACCAGCAGGGTCAAGGCCTGTGATAAATGCAAATAATCCAGTTGTGATATATTGTAGGTGGGCTGTTCTTTTACTGTTATGAGAAAAGTCTGTGATAAATATTTAAAAACAGACAGCACTGGTACTTTACAAGGTCTTTCACTGATAGAAACAATGCTAGGAACACTTGTTCTGCAGAGGCTACGTGGTTACACTGAAAGGTAAAGTAAACACAGGTGCTGTAATAAAGAGTAACTGCTACACGCACAAGGACACGGGCCCAGAGATAGATGTGTTTGTTATAGACAAACCATGCTCGCTACTGCTTTGTCACTTGGGGAATGTTTACTTAATTTTGTTCTGTCATACTCTAGAGGTCATGCATTTCAGAGGCCCTTTTGAAGACACCAGTCCCACAACAAGGTTGACTTTTAGCCCACATTTGGTACCCAAAACTTTATAAAGCTTCTCTCACTGCTGAAAAGAGCTATACATGTGCTAGGTGTTGTTTATAATATTTTTCAACTTAAAATGCTTTCAAGGCAAATTTTTATGGTATTCAGAAAAATAATATTCCACTTAGGGAGTCTTGCTGATTTTTAGTTTGCTAGGTATTTCTGTATGGTACTCTTTTTGTTTGGGAATTGATTTATGGAAAAGGACTGCCTATGTAGTTTAAAGTTGCCTTCAGTTTTAATGACAAACTTCTAAATTTGAGATTCTTCCATTGGTACTATGGACTAACATAGTTACATAGATGTAACAGGACAAGACTAGTAACAGAGGCTACAAGTAGGGATGTCACCCTGAAGGCATACATTTCCTTTTATTTTTAGCAGCTTTTATCACTATCGTTTTTTGGAGCTTATTGTTACAACTCTGAATAATTTTTGCTGCAGAATGCATAAAGCTCTTAAATAATGTGTTTTAACGTTCTTATCCATTATCAAGATTTGATGTATTAATATGGTTTGAACAAGCAGCGCTGATGAACTAAAGTCCTTCAGTGTATACACAGGTGTAATATCAAAACACATTGTGTAAAATCAACTTCTTGGCATGCAGGCACTGTCACAAGAGCTGATTGTATAAGGGACTACGGTATGTTGTAATGAGTCCAAGATCACAGCTGGGACTTCAGACTACAGCCATGCATATTTGCCTCACTCACAAATCAGATTAAAGTAAAATGTTTTCTCTGATAACTTAAACATAGCTGATGTGAGCATCATGTAAAATGCACTTCTGTTTTGCCTTTTTTTACCTATCCCTGTGCATTAGATGTGGTACTGTATACAGTGTGTCAATAGCATTATAAATGTATTTTTATTACACTCATAATTAGTACACTTACAAAACATTACAGAAGGCTCAAAATGCCACTAGTCAAAACAATCAAGCGTTATGGTTAACTTTGTTTACTTTAAGCATCTATTAGGGATACTCTAATGATATGCTGCTTATAAAATGTAATCCAGGACTATCATTTTTGCCACAGAACTGACTTCAGTTCACTGTATAAGCAATATACCACGATTGAAAGATCAAGCGCAGTTAGACAATTTCCTTAATATAATTTTCTTTTTAAAATGAGTTACTAACAATGAACAGTGTATTTGAGTGGCTTAGGATCGAGATAGTGACCAAAGGTCCAAGGTTAGTGGCTAACATTCTGTTTAAGGTATTACTGGGAATGGATACAAGATAAATTCAAGCAACAAGCAACTTGAATCTTTGGTTTATGATCTGTAGTCCCCACACTTGTATATTCTGTATGTCATAACTTGGACTGAGGTAGAAAAGATCAAACCTAGAAACACTGTGATACTTTTTTTGCAAAGAAGTGTTTTCATTAGACTTTTGAAATCTAATTTCTAAACTAATGGGATGAAACCTCTAAACTGTGGATATTCAGCAGGTAAATATTGATATGACATTGATATGTCAAGTATCTATGTAACTTAAGTTGCTCGTTACATTTCTTAAAGTTATAAGTCTTTTACCTGTAATTCTTCCGCTCTTGTTGATACCGCTGATATAACTCCCAGCAAATCCTGAAACATGAGCTCCTAGGCTGTACCCTATTAGATGAGCATTGCTTCTGGAAAAATGAATGGATTCCTGGAAGATAGCAGCAGCTTGATTTAGATGCAGAAAAAGTGAAGAGTAAACAGTGAAATATTTACTACAAGCTAGGAGTGCTGTGAATTACAACACAAGATATTTGTATGTTGTTGGAGGTCAAATGAGGTGCATGGATCATTCACTACGTTTCTTTGCTGGCTGAATGTTATTCCTCACCTCCTTATCATGCAGCAGAAAATGCCACACATTTGGGCACTGTTACTCATGTGCAATGTTCAGGAAAACCATCAAAACAGGTAGTAGGATTTTTGTTGCTATTTGCAAGTGATACAAATGTGTATTGCCTTTTGTCTTCAGCATTTGACTTTCCCATGACTATAAAATGGATATCTGTCCTTTAACTTCAGTGTAAAATAATCCTTTATAGGAAGTGCCTTGCTTTTTTTACCGAGATACCAGCACAAGCCAAATTAGAAGCCAGAGTATCAAAACATTGATCAGACATGGTAAGTGATATGCCGATGACATTTTTTGGACTGATTTGTATAAAACTAGGTATCTGAACTGAAGCAAACCTATTGAAGCAGAACTGGCCTTAGGCCCTTCTTTCCACCTAATCAATACTGTGTAGATCTTAAGTATTTTGCCTGAGCTGCAAGGCTCAGTGTTTTTCTGACTTGTAAGGAAGAATCTGGAATATTTTTCTGCAGGAAAGGCAAACCTCTGTTTTAATTTCATTGTGAATATTGCCTGTCCCAGTGGAGTGGCTTTGCAGCCTCTGTCTCTTGTGAAGATGAGGTGAAACTTGGTAACCTTCTTTTGAGAGAGGCAGCTCTTGGAAATCAGAAGAGCTGACCAATTTTCTTGGCAGGTGTTATTGAGATGGATGCTATTGAGATTGTTACTGATCATGCTCTATTAACTCTTGGACTAAGAGCACTAAGATTTACTTTATTCTTTATTAAAATGTTGCACACCACTAGATTATGTTACACCCATTGAGGATTGTTCAAATACTCACCTGCCTGTAAGCAGATGGAAGCATAGTGGAAAGATAGTTTCAGGAGTTGGAATGCATTTGTTTTTTAACTGCTAAACTCAAGAGGGCTGCTTCTCAACAGAAAGATGGTTTACTACTTGAACATGCTCAACTGAATGCCATGAGAATTTATGGCATATTTAAATGGTACAAGAGAAGCTACCTACAGTACTAGAGCAAGGAGTCATTTATTCAAGCCTCAATTTGTTTGCTGACACTGGAGAGAAATCACAAACTGTCTTTATTGTTGACAGTGTGGTGTGTCCTCCTGGGAACTGAACGAAGTCCACTGTTTGATTCATTCAATAATTAAACAGCTTCAAAATATGACTTCAGGCTCCAGCAACTTAAACTACATTTGACCAAGAGCTAACATTTACTGTAATGTCACAATGAAAAATAGTGACTCTGGCTCATCTGCCTTCTCTTTTGTGCCTGTTGTCCCTAACTGGGCATGGTATCTGACAACTTCTTCTAGCACTGCCATTCCTGTTGAAAGCAGCTTAGCCCTTCAACTGTATTTGTTACAAATCTTTCAGCTTTGCAGTTTATTTCCCTTCCATCTTAGGCCTCACCATATTTAAATTAATGTATTATAAAATTCATTGTGAGGTACAGAAGTATACTTTCATTTTAAATTAGGTAGCTTAAATTAGTACTAAAGACTGCTTCTGATTTGATGAAATAAGAGTTGCTTAAGGTGCCTGATTTGTATGAGTGATTCTCATTCTAGTGCTTGCTTTCTGCATTTTCTTAAATAGAGCTGGAGACCAGTGATCCCTGCAGACTTACCTGCAGCCTTTTCAATCCAGCCACGGCCACTGCTCCCTACATAGCAGGAGTTTTGATAAGTAGTCACTACATTAATGTGGCTCTGTACTCCTACTCTCTCCATGCCATCTGCTTTCTGAGGCATGGCTGTCCTCTTAAAAGGTCTCCCTTTATATTCTGGATTTCTAAGCCATTGTTTTAGAATAATCTTTGAGGAACTGAGGCAAAAACCAGACACAATTTCATGCTTGAATTCTGCATTAAAAGCAGAATCAAGCACAGATAATATAAACCCATTTTACTGAATGAACCACTTGCAAATGATAGTGTGCCTGCTTTCAAAGTGTGGGACTCTGTCAGCACATGTGCTAATTGAAAAGGCAAAGTAGCATGAAATTATCTCCCCTGTAAAGATATATCAAAATATTTTAATAAACAAGACCACTTGCTTTTTTCTCTTGCATGATGAAAGTTTTATGAGGTCATATGAAAGTTTATGGAAGAAAAAATTTGCAATGTTTTAAAGAACATAAGTGATTGAAACGAACAGCATTAACCAGCATAGTACTTCAGAAAAGTGGTAGAAGCATAAGAGCAGGTAAATAGCTCTTTTCCAGAGAAACGTGTTGATCTGGGGGCTCTTACCTCCAGCCATTCCAGGAAGTCCGCTATCTCCTGTCCTATGTAGCGTGTATTCTGTACAGCGATGGGATAGTGCTGGTGAGCAAACGTAAGCCAGTCTGCAATGATCACATTAATTTGCTTATTCTGAGACTTCAGAGCTGCTGCCATTTTCCAAATCCAACCTTCTAACATCCCATCCACCTGTTTTGTTCAAGAAAAAAAATACAAAAACACCCAAAAATCATTCTTAAGGGAAAGCTGTCTCTGCCAAATGTTTCCTTGAACTTTTCACAAGAAATAAAAAACATAATATAAACAAGGAGGAGGGCTTAATGCTGATAACTAGATTTTGGGGGCTTCAGCATGCTTCAGTGCTGAGAATCTTTGGGTTTTGTTGGACAAAAAAATCAAGCATCGATATAAGAACTGTATAATAATTTCTCTTGTAATACGAACTCATACCAGTGAAGTGATGTCCCTAAATATTTTCACTCATCCTGAGATAATTGGTATTACTGATTAAAAAGACAGACAAATGCCCAGAATATTTGTGATTTAATTCAAGAGCAGCTGTCCCTGTAAATTTAAGCTAAAAAGGTTGGAGAGGGAGGGATGCTGGAGGATAGCAGACCAGTAGGCATTTACCTTCTACAGGCATTCCATTTTGAGATTTTTTTTTTTGTCATTCTTTTTTTAAGGACCTGATCACAATTTCCTTACTAGCATCAAAGACTGCTGCTGATTTGATGGACCAGAATTTTTATTTAATCTATTAGATTTAATTGTTGCTCTAGTTGCACGTATTTCCTCAATTGATAGAACATCCTTATCTCTTCTAGTGTTTTAACAGAATTTGAGCGTCAGATCTTCATTTCCATACACCTCTCTGAATTACGTTAATATGAATGACAAACTTCAATGGCAGCAGCTTCAGGTCCATGGTTTCTCTTTGAGGGGGGTATAGTTTTTGAAAAAAATCCTTATTTGGGAGGCTTGGCTAAAGTAATCTAGCCCAACATTTCATCTAAAGTCAGCTCTACTGTCACTTGTTAAGAGGGTTATAGGTATCAAGGAGGGAGTTCAAAATTTCTTTGCGTATTTGCAGATGGGCAGGGAAGATCCATTTTGCCACCTTATATGTTGATATTGGCTCTATGAGAATCAAGGGTCTGTTAATTCTTATCCTGCCTTTTTCTTTTTCTACGTAGAAGCTGATCAAAAGTCACTCTTAGTAATGCTATGCTTTTGAGAAAGGTTTTCATGGTGATTTTTTTTTATTTTTTTTTTTTTTTTTTTTACAGTTTAGCTGGAAGCAGTTCAGTGATACTTCAATGACGTTGAAGGCTTCATTTTCAGCTGAAGGGGCTCATAAAGAAATTCTCTTTAAAGGTGTATCTGTGAGAAAGATCTGGGGAGATTGGGTGCACTTCTTTTCAATAAGTCTGTAAATATCTGGCAGTGAACATATCAGAGAAATTAAACTGGTACTCGGTCCTCCAGGGTCATAGCACATTAATCGCTTGTAGACTGTTCCTTCAGAATCTCAGTGGAGAATATCCATTTTGTATTATTTCTAGCCATGATCGGTATCAGGGAAGACCACCGTCTTTCTAATCACAGCCTTACTTCTGAAGTTACTTTTGTTACTAGCATAATGAGAACAAAAGTATATCAAATTAGATGTAGATTGAATTAAGAATAAAATGTGAGTTCATACCGACCAGCCATGGACTATCATCACCAGAGGAAGAGAGGCATTGAAACCACATTTGTCAAGAGTCTCCATTTGATTAAGAAAAATCTGACAGCCTTCTTCATTTGTATCTGTATAGAGTCGAAATTTGGTTTCTAAGTTTTGCTGATCTTTCTTGGTTCTAGTGTGCTGACTCTGTGATCCCAGTGCCTCTGAAATGAAAATCATAACAACAGTCATAATAGGATAGAAAACCTGAGGAAGTTTCACTAGTGAAACACAGTTTATAAGACACAGTAAACTAGTAAGATTGAAACCCTAGCTATGTATAATTTCTGCCTAATCCAGATGGGCCTAGGTTGTACATTTAGGGTCAAAAAAGTGATCTCTCTCAAAATTTGAGATGGTCTAGATGTGCCTTTCAGTCTATCTATTTGAACAATAACAATTGCACAGGAAATACTGATCTTACTGCTACAGGCCTTTATAGAATGCATAAGTATTTTAAAAACACAGTACAGGTGTTGTGACTTTACAGTGTTAGGGCATGCACAGGCAAGCACGTTTATTGGCTAATAACTCTGCAGGGCATATTTTACTAATGTGCATTTGATAGTAATTGCTGAGCAAGCATTGTTCCACAAAATTAACGATTTTATTCAGGTTTGTAACTCTGCTTAGAGACTTAAATGACTGCTTAAAACTATTAAACCACGTTGCAAAATACTATTTTTCTCTAAAAAGGCAAGATGGAATGTTCTGGTTTTAATATTTTTGAAGGCTGCATATTTAGATGGAATAGCTTGATACATATAGGACAGCATTTTCAGAAATGTCTATTAAGTACTATTCCTGGATACGGGATGATATCTATATTTAAGGAAGTAGGGGCAATGGAACAAATAAAGCAGAAGCTTACACAAAGCACATTGTGACATGCAAGCCTGGTCTTTCTTCTAATAAGACTTTAGACTGTTTATTTATCTGAAAATATTCCATATAATTATAACTTAAGCTAGTAAAAATGGAGATTAGCAGAAAAGAAGTTAAGGTGTGATGAACTAGACGAATGAGAGGTTACAGTTCTTTGTGTTGCAAAGGAAACTTTTACAATGGAGAGAGCTTACTAGTGGAGTTCCTTGGGGGCTATGTTTTGGCTAGTCTTGTTTTATATATTTTCATTAAAGCAGCAGGCAGGAAAGGCACAAGACAGAAAATTTGGGAGGCATTTGCTAATACTGAAGAGACCAAAACATTAAACACTAAGAGCTGGATGACCTTGAAAACACAGCAACAGAAACAGGTAGAAGTCTCATACTATGAAGTGCAAGGTCATACAGTTGATAGGAATTTCTCTATAAATGGCGCTCAGAAATTGGAAGTGACACAAAGGTAAAAAACTTGACTGTAGTAATCAATAGCAAAACTGACTATGAGTCACCACTGTGATTTGGTTGTGAGAAAGGAAAATATAATTCCAAAATGCATCAAGAAAGATGTTTTCAGGGGGAAGAGAGAATGTTAGTACAATTAAGTTAAAGCACTTATTAACTACATCCAGAACAGTGTGCATAGCTCTTGTTACCAAGTTCGGGTGATAGCAATTCAAGCTACAACAGCTGCTCAGCAGCACCACTAAAATGGTCAGGAGACTTTTGTTTTAATTAGGCCTAACAAATCATGAAATACTCTCGGAGCTGAAAATGAAGTATTTTATTCACTGAGAAAGAAGTTTAAATGATCTGTGTTGGAACAGAACTCAGTTATTAACTAATTTCAGTTCTTAGATTTTTCTCGCATAATAGTTCCTTAATATAACATTAATATTAGTAATATGGTATTGTATTTTATCTTCTAAGTCAGCATATTTAACTTTTTTTTTTTTTTTACATCAC
This sequence comes from Podiceps cristatus, assembly GCA_000699545.1. Taxonomy (NCBI): domain Eukaryota; kingdom Metazoa; phylum Chordata; class Aves; order Podicipediformes; family Podicipedidae; genus Podiceps; species Podiceps cristatus. The sequence continues at coordinate 52,064 of KL280998.1, forward strand.
AACTCTTACATCTGTAGAGGAAATATCTAAAATCATAGCATATTCATTTCTGTATTATATCTGCAAATGTATCCTAAGGTTCTATGACGTTGTTGTGATAAGATTTTGATAATTTACAAGGTGTTTCTGGTACATTTACAGATGAGCCTTTGTCTTGCAAGTGTATTTAATGGTAGGAAACTCCTATTTTTATATTTGCAGTAGTAGTAACTTATAACGCACAGTACAAAGAACGCTAATGTGAAAGCATGCTGGGTTTAGATCAGACTGTATTTTTGCCACATGTCAGTCTTGTTACAAACTTTATTCAAGGTTTTATTCTAGTATAATTATAAGACATGATACGAACAGCATACTTAATTTGGTTAAGTGAATGGCAATTCTGGCAAGAAAACTCCCAAACTGAACTGCACTGGATGTGCACTGTTTTCTGTTTGTTGCTAATTATCATACATTCCAAGTAACTCCATGCAACGTTATGTTTCATAGCCAGGAAACATTATTGTAGAAAGTTGTTCAGCCTTTTACAAGACCTGGAATTTAAAAAGCTTCAAAGTTATTGAAGGTTTGGCTGTCAAAATTCTTAGCTTCAGTGTCTCGTTTTTTTCTTTAATGGCATTTTTAACTGTGATAGCTAGCTAGGGCTAAGTCTGATAATTTCTCTGTTACAATGTCTGCTCAAGAGCATATCTGTTGGATTTTTTGCTGGGCAGGTACTCAGTTTCTGAAGAAAGTAATATTAGGAGAAAGTGAATCTAGATAAAGAACTGAAAAGTGGAGGGGTTTACTGATGTTGATATTCTTAACCTCTGGTTCATTCAGGATTGTTGAGTAGTCTACACAATGGTAAGCATTGTATTCTATTTTTAGCACAAAAAGAAAAACAAACAAAAAAAGGAACTTGTGCCTGTTCCATGGCACACATCCTCGCTTTGTTTTATGCCTTGTTTTCATTTTCTTTTCTCTCTCTCCGTGTTTGTGCAATGCAAAGGCTCATTATTGCTCTCTATATATTGTTTGTACATACTACAGAAAACAAGACTAATAAACAGCTGTTTTCTTTATACATTGACTGTGAAAGCGCTTCTGGTGCTTTAATGGGTGAGCTTTTGGCTTGCCAGTAAGTCTGAGAGAGGGAATTAAAAATACAGTTTGAACTTCTTCATGGCTGTCAAAAGTTAAAAGTTCCAATAGAATCTGTTGTGTTATTAGACAAAGAACTGCTTCAATCTGTTAATCCATGTAATGACTTGGATAAGGAAATAGAGCCTGAAGAGCTTGGCTTCTATAACAGACTCTTGCTAAAAATGTCATAACAGTGACTCAGTGACATAATTGAAAGGTATTGTGAAGTTTCATAAGTCAGTTTACAAAAACGACAAAATAAAATTGCTTAAAATTTTTCTGTGATAGTTGCAGCTAAGAGTGCCAAGATCTTTCTGAAACTCTAAAGACATTCTCTTTGGAAAATTAGCCCATACGCAGGTGAATGAGTTGCTGACTTAATTTCCTTTTTCTCTGAAGATCCTACTCTAACATGAATTATTTCAGGAAAGGCAATGCAACATGGCCACACTGATCCATGTGCTATCATAAATTACCTCTATGCAGAGCAGTGTGTTAATCACAAGAAAGAAATGTTGTGACTTGATACCCCAGAGGAGATTCAGCCCTTTACTTTTCCTTACTTTGTGTTGATGATGTTTATATGAGGTGCAGTAAAGACTGTGACTGAAGGCTGGGTTTGTAAATACCACTTAACTGTCATACAGCAAAGTTTCTTGTAAAATGTTTTGAGGTTAGTCTTGGCACAAACAAAACCACTTTTGGATTTAACCTGAGATAATCATGTTTTCTTACTGAAAAGTGAAAACAAAAGAGTGATTCCCAGTTGAACAAAACAAAACTTTCTTTTAAAATTGGGATAAAAAAAAAAAAAAAAAGGCACACTTGCATACCTGGTAGTAGGTCTAGTTGCCATCTAAATGCAATGCACATTGGGATGTGAAAGATAAGAGTTCAGTAATTGTTTCTCCCTATTAGCATTTAATTGTTATTCACATTATTAGTGTTTATTGCTTCAGATGATGCCCATCCTGTTTCTAATAATGTGAGCTCCAAACTAAGATGAAAGCAGCATATGAAGAATAATGATAAAGCTAGTAAATATGAAGAAATGTTTTTCTGTGAAAAGAGGTCTTGCAAATAGTAATAATAATGGTACCATATGGATCAATCTTAGTTTATTTAAACTAAATCTTCTATTTACCTGTAGAAGCAGGTTAATCCAGGAGACTGACTTGAATTGAATCACCCCAAAAGATGAGAAGGCATATGGTTTTATTAACTATGGAATTTTTTGGGTCTGTTTTGAAATTTACAGATGTGATAATAATGCTTTAAGACTTGCAAATGGAAACTTTACTGGAAACTAGGCAGAGGTCTGGACACTGGCCAGGGTTTGAAGCCATGAAATATATGCTTTTTTCAGGGAGAAATCCAGAATCTAAATATATTTCTTTCTATATCATGTCTGATTTGGCATAAAAATACAACTACAAAGTATCTGCTTTACACCACAAAATTTGCCTAAAGATGTGTCGGGAATGAGGACAAAGTATGGTAGGCCTATATAATGTTAAGAACAAAATTTTAATATTTGCAAAGTTATACATTTTTAAATTCATCTTACAGTACAACATAAAAACTTTGATTAAAATTGGCATTCCCAATTAAGGAAAATAGCTTTTCTGGCTAAGAAAAATAATGTTCAGCATCCTTCTTCCTGTCATGGAACTCTACAGGAAGAGTTTCTCAATAAAGTCTCACTGAAGAGGGTTGAAGAGGTTTTTTCAGTGGCACTCACCTTATCCATAGGCAGCTAGAAAATTAATTAAGTAAACTGAATGGCATCTGAACTTTAGGTTGCTTGTATGTTAAGGATACTTAAAAATTTTACACATAAGCATGCATACACACTCCACTACCTAGACACAATATATTTCTTATGGTTGCCTTTTGACCCTTACTGCAGACTCCCTTCATGTTCGTGAGTAGATTTGTCTGAGCCTTAATAAATCTCCGATATCTTTTAGGTGGCTTTTACTGCTTTCTGTACCTGGAAGAGTTTCCAAAAGAGTGCTTATGTATTGTGATGTTATTTTAGTGTGACCAGTATCTAACACATTTAAGAAACAAGTAACACAACTATTGTGGTCCCCAGAGAGAATTCTATTGTGAAATTGAGCAAAGGTGGTGACATGTTAATGATTTTTGTGCTAATGACGTGGAAGCATTCATGTCTCTCAGTTTGATAAATGCTTCCCTTAGAGCTATTCTTGCTAAAGTATACTTGTCTATGTTCGTATTGGATATGGAAAATCCTCTTCACTAACCCCTTTTACTTTGTTTAGCAGTGTCTGTCATAACCTCCAGACTGCGTGTTCTATGGAAAGCCTTTTGCTGCAACTGACACAAAATGACACAAATAGTAGACTACTAGAACATGTGTGGTAAGGGACTTCTGAATCTGAAAATCCTGCAAAACTTAAGCAATAGTGTGTAAAAAGTAAATAAGTGGTATGTTTCAGTTGCTCTAGTTTATCTAAGCATTTTTTATATCTTTGAGCAAAGTTTCTTGTACAATAGCTGACATAAATTCAGGACTGGACTTTTGCTAATTTATCCAATCAAAAAGATAATGGGAATAGATTGGAAACATTAGGCTAGGCTAACATTTGTTTGCTTTTATATTACTGATTTACAGCTGTAGCTTAAAGTGGGGTGTGGTCCATTCTCTATTTTGTTGAGATTAGTAGTTAAGGTACTTGCATATAAGTTGATCTTTATTGTTTCTGTCAGCTCAAGGTTTTTGAATGCCATTGATTAACCATTGAAAGTTTCATCTCATGTAGTTCCTAGGTGAGAACTCTAAAACATGGAGTGTTTTTTCTGGAAATCTAGGTCTTTTTGGTTGCTCCAGAGTCCCAGGCAAGATAAGGCAGTCAAAACCATTATTGTGGGGTTTTTTGTTGGTGTTTTGTTTTGTTTTGTTTTGTTTTGTTTTTTTTGTTGTTGTTGTTTTTTTTTTTTTTTTACATCTTCAAGGAATTCCTTTGTGTTTTCACTCTCCTTAACTTACCTTGCCAAATGAAAAGCAGGTATCACTCTCAAAAGAATGAATTATAAAATAGCAAGCAAGCAAGATCTATAGCAATGGGATTAAAAATTGAGGCCTGTTTAGGAAGAGACTTCTTGGAAAAAGCTTCCCTTTTGTTCAAGTTTAAATGAATAATGAGTAGGTGATACTTTTCTCAACATTGGACACTCCATCTGAAAAACATTTCTGAGCTGTCATTTCTTGTTTCTCCTGTCTTATATGCATGCACTCATGCCAAAGATAAGTCGACAGACTCACCATGAGACCCCTGAAAGGAAAGGAGAGGCTGTTAACTAACCATTGTTAACCTTCTGTTAATGTACTTCTAATCTTCTTTTGAAAAATCCATGAAGAGCAGAGCACATAAACCCACGTCATTCATACTGATTGTCTTCCCTGTGTGTTTCATGACTTTCAAATCATCCAGACAATGCTACTAGCAGGTGGCATTAGTGAGGCTTGGAACTAGAAGACAGCTATGTTTAGAAAGAGACTAATACAAAAATTCATCGGAGCTGGTACCCTGTTCACATTAGTAAGGCAATGATACTGTCTGTGGAAGGTGCGTATATGAGTTCAAAAATTAGCTCCTTAGTTACCCAGGAACAATTCTGTCTGTCTGTGATTCTTTACCACTAAAGTGCAGAGAATACAGTTTGGTTTTTTTTCTTTGAAAATCGGACTCATCCAATGTCTACCAAAAGTAAAATTTCTAATTCTTTACTAAAACATGGTTAACACTGTGAAATATCTTTTTTCTGGTGTCTAAATACAGCCAATCTTTCCAGAAGTCATTATTATCAGACTGCTATCATGCTTTCAAGCACTGTGGAACACATAGTGGTTTGAGATAATCCATAAAAACTCATCCCACAGTTTAACAAAGGGAAGATTGTTCTTTCTATTCTCCCTGGACCTCCCAGGTCTTTGTGCTTTATTTACCTGGGCTATTTGCAGAAGAGGTGAGGAACCTGGAAATGTGTTTGCAGATGTGATTAGCAATTACAATGTTAGAACTGTCAGTAGAGATCCATATCTCTATCATTTTCTGGTTACAACTAGTCAGAATTAATTCCTGGGTGCAGGGAAAACAGAGAATGTAATGTCTTGTTCAGTAATAGCAGAACCATGATTTTTAAAAAGTTATTAACATGTTAGTAAGGAGGTTAGACCTAGATGATATTTCTCCCTCTCTTTTTATTTTAAATTAGAATGCTTTCCAAAGGAAAAGTTATTTGAAAAAAATACCCAGCATTGAATTCATGGCATATACCGTAGAATAGTAAGAACTGTAAAATGTATTCAGAGTATTCAGTACCAGTCATTGTTTAGTACAATTTATTTGCTTGGTGGTCTAAGACATAAAGGAGTGCAACCTACTTGCTTATATCAAAAGTTGCTTATTCAAAATAATTGATAAGAGACTCTTGTTGGTTCATTTCAAATTCTCTATTTATGTACCTCCTGCTGTTGTTTATTTGAAATTGACTCTCTTGAAAGCATTTGGTCAGGTGGTAGAGACACATACAAACAGTTTCAGTTTCTCAGAGTGTCTTAAATGAGAGTATTTGAGGATCTAGAGACAAAATGAGAATATTAAAACAAAAGTCTTGTTAAAAATCTTGGAAAAGATGTGAAACAAATATGATCATGTTTTGGCTTCTGCTTGCTGTTGTGTGTCTCAACTATTCAGAGACATGTCTCAAGTCTCTTTTGAATCAAATATATTTAATGGTTTCAAAAAAGGAAGAAATAAATGCAGTGTAACCTGTCCTTCAAGAGACAAAAACTAGTAGGTTATCTATTTGTTTTCCTCTAAATTATCTGTTTATCATTTACATGTATTAAAGTATGTATTTTTATTCCTCCTCTTGCTAGATTTGTGTTTCTATCATAAGTTTTGAATACTGGGTTACCTCAAAATTCTCCGGAGAAATCACCTCTTTTTGATTCTTGTGCCTTACTCCTTTAACCTCTCTTCACTGCAAAACCCTTCTTTACGATGTGAAATTTCACATCTCCTTTACTTAGAATCAAGTATTAAAATGATGGTTGGAACAGAAGGCAAAGAAATAACATCCACCCTCCACACTGTTAACTGTGCCTTTTGCCTTTTTATATTAGGTGAAAACTTCATGGAAGAATGCTGATTCTCAAAAGCTTGATACATCTTTTATTGTCTGATTAAGTTAGGTAAATAATTTTGTCCTCTTTCCTATTCTTCATTGTGATGTGATTTTAAAACATTAGTTAGTTTTCCACTAAAAATGTGAGTTTAAGTACAATAATGAATAAGGTTGTGAGACTGTTGTTGCAAAGATCAGGGAAACCAGTGCACAAAGAAACTGTTTAGAACTCAGCTGCTGGATTCTGGGCTGGTGCCCTGTGCAGAACAATACATCCAAATTCCTTTCTCCTTTCTTGAAAGGGATGCAGAAGGAGGCACCAACCATACAACTATTGTACAGCTAGCATTATTTACAGGTCAACAAATATGTTGTCCTCCGAGCTTCCTCATCTAAAGTAAAATACTTCTAAATATGAACATTTAAATACTATATGTGCAATGCATAATTGCTAAATTGAAAATAGTACCCCAATGATTTAATCTGACCTAATCTGAATTTTGAAATGTTGGAAAAAATACTTTCGCCCTTCATGAAAATGTTTCCTTTAATATCTGCATGACTAAATTTTTTTTGGCCAGGGTTTCTGCTAGGGTATTCAGATGCCTGATTTGGAGCTTGCATTTCCTTTTTCTTGATATTAAAAGCAAAAAGAAGGCATAGTCACAAGCTGCCTGGATAAAACCTATTTGTTCATACAATGTTATCAGATAGAGGAAGGGCCAAATGAATAATGACAAATGTGAAGCTGAATAGATTAGGACTCTTCAGCCAGGTGACAAGACAACTAAGAGTAATATGGATAGCAGTCTATAAGATAATGAACAGCATGGAGAAAATAGAGTGGGGATCACTTTTACATCTCACAGAGTACAAGAAGGAAGGATTATTTTGATAACAAATTATTTTGATAGCAAAGGATGATGAGATGGTTCTCCTTGAACCATGTAGTTGATCTATGGAATTCCTCTCTGAGTGTGATGTGGGTCTTAAGTGTTTATATAAAGTTAGTTGGAAACTGGAAGCGTCTATGTAAGAGAAATCCAATGAAGATTACTAAACTCAGATACCACCACTTACTCAGGAGATTCATGAACTGAAAATGGTTGATGACTGGGAGATTACATGGGGGAAGTGCTATATGTATATGTAAACTTTCCCTGCTGAGTATGTATCTGCTTTTGGCCACTTTTGCAGGTGGTTGAACTATATGGACCTTGGGTTTCATCCACTACAGCCACTCATGTTTGATGTAGCACTACTCAGCATTACTTTTGAGTTAGATTCTGGCTATTTTTTGAAACAAAGACAACCTGTGAAAAATAACAGGGTTTGGGAAATTTTTCATTTGAAAGCTTTTTTCATTCCCTCTTTACATCCAAGTTATCAGTGTTAGTATTTGTGGTTACTAAAAAATATTAATTGCCTGGAAATTTGCATTGATTTTGAGTAATTAAAAAATAATGTTGAAATTGGAATTGATCAACAGCATGTTTAGGCTAATTTATGTTGAAAAGTTTGGAGCTTTGAATTGCAATTTTGTTGCTGTTGAAGTTTTGACTTTTTATCTAGTTTGGGCTGGAAAATGTTCTTGGAATGTGAATGTATTTTCCTGTTCAGCTCTAATTAAAATTCAAGTCAGCTCTTACCCTGGAAGAGGTGGACAAGAGCTAAACAGGAAATTCAGATCAAAGGATTCAAAACTGTACATGCACTTGCTTAAAACATCCTGATTCAGGGCATTGTTTTCTTCAATTTTATTTCTAAGGGACCAGGAGAAAACTTCTATTACTTATGTGCATATCCCTTGGAACCATTTCACATATACTGACACTATCATGGCAGGTGTAAATTTTGATTAAAAAACAAAAAAAAGAAAGACAGTCTTGCAAAAGATAAGACATTTTGGGAGTTTTATTTTAGGATAGCTGTGCTTGAAGTGGGAGTTCATTTTCTTCCTGTGGCCTTACTGTTTTTGCTGTGTGATCCTGCAGTGAAATTGCTCATCTGGTACCAACTTGCTATATCAGAAATTCAGCATAACTTCTGGATCACATCATTTTGTAGGACAAGGAGAAATAAAATATATGCAGCAAGAATGTGTGTTTGAAGGTCAGGGGAAAAAACAAAAACAAAAAACAGGGAACTTACAAGAATGAGAAGACAGAAACATATTCTAAAAATATTTAGAATATTAATACAGGAAGGCATTACTGAGTGAAACTCACTCGCGGGGCCATGGGGCAACCCTCCAGGCCAGACTGCTGCATAATCCCTATATTCCCTGGAAGGCAGAGCCAAGCAGGTAGGTGGTGGGTGTAGTTGGCACAGGCACAGTATTCATATGCACAGCCAGTCTTGTCTGCACAGGGAAGTTTGTGAATTGTAGGTTTACTTACAGATTTTTGGTACTAGCTGTTCTCACAAACTCCCCTTGTGAATATTTATGCTTGGCACCATTCTGATACTCAGAAAAAGACAAACACCTGTCTCAGAGTTTGCAGAAAGGCAGTGGGAAAGGAAGAGGTCAGTGGTGCATGGAAGATGATTAAGTGTTGCAGTGGAAAGGAAAAAAAAGGGGGGGAGGGTGGAATTTGGATGAGTTTTAGCCTTAGGACAGTAGTAACAATTACAAAGAGATGAGACAGCTCTCCAGCACCAGACATCCCATTTGTTAAGTGGGGGAAGTGGCCTAGCTTGAGTATAATTGAATCCCAGTCTACCAAAGTGGCCTTTGTTCAATTCAAGGAATAGGACTAAGCATCCAAAGGTCTCAGTCTGAGTGGTGACTTGACATTCAATCCCTTAAATTTTCATACTTCCAAGAAATATGTATTCTAGAGGAAATACTGGGAAAATTTTTAAGGATATGTTCATGGGATCTCTGTTTTACTTTAATCACCCTCTCCTCCCTTTCTTCATGTTTCCTTTTTTTACCTCTCAGATATGGTTGTGGGATTTGTTTTTTTTGTGTGTCCTTTGATTTTTTTTTTTAATTTATTTTTTTTTTTAAATAGAGTTGCTTTATTTTCACTGGTTTTGTCTAAAAGCCTTAGTTAAGCCAAAATAGCTGAAGGGAAATCCTGTTTTTGCAGCACATAGGAACTGTTTGCTTTGACAATCACTAGTGTGTTCATCTAAGCAAGAGTTTGATGGTTTCACTGATATGGTCGTTCAGTCATTTTAAGAATATCGCGAGTTTCTCCAAACTCATCTTTTACAGTGGATGCCTGTAGTTATTTCTTCTAAAACCTCTGCAGTGCTCACTGTTTACAAGAGTTACCCCCATGCAATTATGTCTAGAAATGAGACTTCTTACCAAACACTTAATTAATGTTTTTTGAAAATCAGACTCTTTAAGAGGAGGGAAAACTTACTGTGAAGTAAGTATTTTAAAGTAGATTCTGCATACTGAACCAGTGTTGGAGTTTTTATTGTTGCTTTCATGTGATTTTTGTTACGATTTCCCTTCTATAGGTGAACGGAGTCCAGATTATAACAATTGCTATCACTTGAGCCATAGTTCACAAAAATTTCTGGAGAACTTCCGTCTAGAACTCTGGTACAACTCTTTCTTTTAGTAAAAGTGGTCACGCAATGGTGTCCTGCAAAGATTTGTTAGCATAAACTTGGAGTAAGCCATTGTCAAAATTGGCAAAGCTGTTGCTGAGCTCTACGGGCCTTTCCAGGAGTCCTGTGAAAACTATTATGCAGGATATAAAGTCGTTAAAAGGATTAACAATGTATAAAACTTTTATTGGGAGTTTTATCCCTTTTACACTTAAGGCCAGATACCTTTACACACTGTGGTTCCAATCATAGAGACAAGATGCATAAAATGATCAAAAATGTACTTTAAAAGCCATGATGCTAAGGTCCAGTAAGTTAGATGGCTAGGCAGCTGATTTGTGTCCCATTCAAAGCCTTAAATCTCAATTTCACATGAGATAAAGCTGCATCTCTGCAGCACTGCAAGGGCACACAGTGCTGGAATTTTAACCTGCTACTACAGCGAGAATTCTGTTTCTGGGTTTCTGGCAATATTTGAGTTTTGGGTGTAAAATTCCAAATTTGGGATGGGGAGAGAAAAATACTTGTTTTGTTCCCCGGTGACTTAAAAAATTGTAGGTTTTGAAGCTGTTCCAAAGTAGCAGTCAATGTGTATTGGAGGGCGTTAAAGTAGTACCTAATGATATGTTAGAGTATCATTTGGTTCATAATTAATCCATTATAGCTATGTCATTTGTTTAATTATCTTATGTAGTGTTGTATAAAGTGCATATACACACAGAAATATGCATATATATAAGAATCTATACACAATTGTTAAATGTTATGTATAAATACTACAACGTGTATATGTACTTTATAAAGTATATGACATTTTCCTCATTATTACAGCATTTAGTACGAATGAATTATTACTTTGGGCATTTGTATTAGAATGTTCAAGTGTTTGATATTCAGAGACCATATACATAAGATGTTCATGAATGTTTCTAAATCTTTGCTGTGCATCCATGCATTGCTGAACACTTTTTACAGGCCCAGAGCATGGTTATTGGTGCAGCTGAAGGGCATGCTAACAGAACAGCTGCAGTACTTTGGATAACCTTGACAATGTTTGTACTTAAGTGGTGATTAACCTAGTTCCTTTCTGAAACTTTCTCACAGTATAAGCAATGATGACTGTTGATATGAACTGCAAAAGGATGTGTATTCAACATACCTAGGAAAGAAATGTGTAATTATTTGGAGTAATGTAATCTTCCCATGAGAGTCAGGATCTCTTATTTAAGAATATTCTTGCTCTTTCCTGAGTATCTATAGCTTTCTTTTTCCTATGACCCTAGTGTCTGTATCCATATAAAGTGTTTCACTGTTGAAGAGACATTGCCTACTTGAAAACTGTGTGTGTTAATGTAAACATTGTTCTGGAGACAAAAGTGAATGTATGCCTTATAATTGACACCCTTCAACCAGTGCTGAAACACGGGGATGAAAAAGGGTGTCTTTTTTAACACGGTGGTATCTTGAGTGTCCAGTAAAAAAGAGCGGTGAGAGCTGTGCTTTGAGTAACTTATATAGTTACTCAAGTTAACCAATAGTTAACATAAGGGGCATAAGCTCCTTAGAACTGTAATGGATTGGATATCTGGAGGAAAGGGCCATGCTAGCTTCACAGGGGCAGAGGAGGAGCAGCAAGGCATAGGAGATGCTAGGGCTAGGAGAATCTTCTGGATCTGCTGGAATATTCTCCCCAGTTCATCTCAGTGAAACTAATCTGAATAAAGCTGGAGCAAATGGTTGATCCATATACATAATTTGTTGATCATCTTTCTTTAGACATTTTGTATGCATTAGCTTATGAAAAGAGAAATAGAAAAATTCAGTTACCCATAGAAGGGCAAGTACAAAAAGCAAGAGAGAAACATGGGGGTTTTGTTGTTTTGGTTGTTTGGGTTTATTTGGGTGGGTGGGTGGGTTGATTGGTTTGTTTTTAAAGAAAGGTTGTCTAGACAGATAAAAAGTTTGTTGACCAAGCAGTGACTAAAAAGATGAACCTTCTCCTGTCACAGAAAGGCAGACTTCCTTTGCACATGATTTCAGGAAATTATTTATGTTTGTCAATTACCTTTCATTTTAATGGGTGTTGCAGGTACTCAGCACCTTATAGGATTGGGCTACATGTTTTCTTTGGATTTCTGTGTTTCTTACTAGCCTATTCTTTAACCCTTTTATCTAGTTCTTCTGAAAACTGTTCTCCTTTCTTCCTTCCTTCTGTGCATTTTAAGTGCTGTAACTTGAAACCTTAGTTAAGATAAAGCAAGAACTGGTAAGATGACTCTTCTGAAAAGAATTTTACAGGTCATCCAAAAACTGCTTACTGAAGGGAGCTGGGAGGAAGGAGAAAAAGATTTAAAGTAGGGGATAAAAGCATATGAGGAGTACAAAGCCTCATTCTTCAGGGCATAAATCAACCATTAATTTCATGGATAATTTTTTTTCCTGGGTTATTCAGTATTGATTTCTCTCTGACCAGATTTTTAGTGTGTCCCTGGTTTGATCTGTTATGTCTGTTCCTGTAGTCCTAGATGTTTGGGCTTTGGCAATAGTATGCCAAATTGACTTTCAGTTGAATTATTTTTTATTTACATGTTTGTTGTTTATCTGTAGCAGAATGACTTCAACCAGCCAGTGAAGAATAAAGTTGCTTTCTGTATTTTGAATACACAGAAAATGATGAACAAAACCACTATGTTCCCAAGTGAATTATAGTACAATTGTTACGTATTTGTTTTCTAGGATACCTGAAAGTACACACAATTTCTTCAGCTAATATGTCTTAATTATAGATTGCTAAAACCTCTTGTGAACCAGCTGGGAAAATGAATAAATGTATGAACAGGAAGTATTATTTGAAAGTTGGGGATTCCAGATCCAAAAAGTGTCTCCCAATAATTTGCACTAAGTAGGAATTGTCAGCAAAACAAACTGAAAGTCGGGTACAGACAGACAAAGGGTTCTGCAGGGGCAGACCAACTCAGGGATACTTATGTTGGCTGTGAAGGCTTTTTGTGAACAACATGTTCCTGATGGTAAAACCTATACTTCAAGCAAAAATATTTTCCCCATGACATTGTTTTCCTACTCAGGACAGGGTTTTATTTTCTAACTGTTTTCCATGTTGGAAGTGCAAACTGCCTTAATTCATCAGCTGCTCTTGCTTATTCTCATTAGACTCCTTCCAGCTTCACTACAAGAAGAGAAATCATTTTCTGGATTTTCTTTGATCTCTGCTGTGGTAGCTCATTGGGGAGAAATTTATCATAAATTAACTGAACAATGAATGAGCTGTTGAAGTTCTTCACGTTATTAGATTTACTGGTGGATGGTTAATGAAACAGCCTTGGGTTGTGTCACCAGGAGGTGTTCAACAGAATCCAACAGGGCAGCACAGTGAAAGTGTGCTGAAGAAAAGTTTGGTGCGCAAAGCAAACTGAATCTGCTTTAGTGGAGAAAATGCAACAAACATGGACAATATTAAATTTTACTATAAATTTGTGGGGTTTATAAGTTGGAAATATGACATCTTTCCAAAAGGAGTGTCCATTTTGCTAAATGAGGTGTCATCTTCCAGGAGTAGAAATGTAGGAATTTTGATTGTGATATTTGCTGGGATTAGAAGAGAAAAATCCACTGTAAACTTAAAGGTGAGGATGGGATCATTAAACAATAGATATATTAAATCTGACAGCCTGGAAAGCACAAAGAATCAAGAGTTCAGTTGCCAGATGGTGAAGTGGAAGTTGTTCAGAGTTGATGACGCAACAGCAAGGGTAACAAAAGGCCTGCAAATTTCCTTTTGTGATTCCAAAATCACAAAAAGATTTGTGATCCATGTGGGAGCTGGGAGTACTTAATACCCTTCACGGGTGCTGACTACTTTGTGGATTCCCGCCTCAGAAGGTTTATCTGCAGCTACAATGCTTAGCGCACTAGAAACATTAGTCCATTCAACAGCTTTGCTTGCTGATCAGTGACACAGCTTCTGACTACTATACTGCTGTCAGATTTTAGATTTCCTTGTTTCTTTCATGCCCAAGAAGCGAGTGTGAACTGCACAGTATTGTATATTACAGATTGTATGATATTACACAGTAATATATGATATTACTGAATTACAACTGCTTTGATGACATTCAGCTGCCTAATTAGTGGACCTCAGTGCATGAATGCTTTCCTGCAAGATTTACATGAGAAGTTCATAGCAGGCTTGTCCCTTCTATGATAAAGGTTGAATTTGATCATGTTGAATTTGGCTCCCTAATAAGTAGGGTGATTTGCCAAGTTTCCAAGTAGTCCAGTTGTAGCTTAGAAGAAAAAGGACAGGTAGACAAATGATAACAGCCTTCAAAGATCAGTGAATTAGCATCTGAGCAGAGTTAGTGCGTAGAGCCTTCAGAAAGGACATCTCACAGGATGCCATCACTAAAAGCACTGTATGGTGACCATCTCTGTCACAGACCTGCACAGTAGCTTCTCCAAAGTCAGGGTTAACCTCTCGGTAGCCTCTGCATTGCTTTCTGCCATTTCAGTGTTACAAACTAGTCACCTTTGAGAAGAGTTCAGATAATGTGAAGGTAAAATTAATTCCAATGTGTATTAAAAAACTTCTGATAGTGCTGACAGCTACTTACTCAGTTTAATTGATGCAGTAGCAAGGAATAAATCTGCTGGCAAAAGACATAGGATTATAGAATATTTTTGGCTTTGGAAAAACATTATTTTTGAGACTTTATTACATGAGAAAGCTCATCTAATGTCCAAATTCTGTAGTCTTCAGTGCTTCTGAGTGATTCCGTCAATTTGTTTTTCTTTTGCATAAAGACTCACCTACCCACCAACAGGTAGAACACATTAGCTAACTGGTTAAAAAAACAGGAGCAGTATCACCGATGAAGTCATTGATAGCCTTGCATAACCTTTTCACAGTGGTTTAGGAAGAAAGGAATATGGAAAGGAAAGAGATTATTTTAATTTAAAATATTGCGATTAATGTAAAACACAAACTGATGTGTTTATGCTGTGCTGTTCTTTCTAAGTGTAAATGGTTAGATTGAGCCTATACATTCTACTTGCATTTTAAAATGTTCATTTAATAAATCTTTTTAGACTCTTATATAAATAATACATGTAATATGCACATTAGTACAGTAGAGTAATTTCCCTGAATGTAATAACTCAGAATTATTATTTGCATTCTCGTTGTACTTAGAGTACTATCCAGGATCCTAGCCCCGTTGTGGCAAATGCTACCAACCATCCAAGAAGATTAGGGGAATGAGTTTTTGTTCCCCTGAGAACCGTATTGATTTAGCAGAATTTTTCATGAGCTTGGCTCATGTCCTTTCTTTAAGCCTCACTCCTGGGGTCTTTAGGCATGTTCCTGTAAATCAATTTTATATGTCCTTAAGATAATCTTGTGTTTAGCTGGTACATTGGTGCTAATTTTAAAAAGATGCAAAATTGGATGTACAAAAAACAATGGGAGAAGGCATATATCACTGAGAGAGGAGACATTTGGAATTAGAAATTATTGCTAATAGAGGTAGTAGGTGGTGTTAGCCATAATGCTTTTCAGTTGGTGACGATCGCTGCCTGAGGTTTACTGGGCGGGGGTGATGTGCTGCCTGTTGTAGTGAGTTCTAATGCCAAGCTTGGTGCCAGGACATGTGCCATCATACTCTGCTCTGTGGGGAAATAAGACCCATGAAGATTTTACTGAGACATATCCAGGATTGGTGAGGGTGGAACCCCCTGCTCCCAAGACAAGGCCCAGGCCTGGTCCTAGGAGCTGTCTGTCCTTGGAGATGATAATGGATAACTCAAAGGTCCCAGTCCCCCGTTCCTGAACAGTGCAGCTGTGACACTTGCACACTTCTGATTTTGTTCACTCAGCCAACATGTGAAAATTCACTTTTCTTTCTACTGAGTTAGTTTGCTGTTGGCTTAGCAAGCTGAAAAGGCTCTTGCAGAAACTGGGTAAGTCAGCGTAAGGAGTAAGAAAGAAATGAAATTTCTGTATCAGAAATAGTGTGGCCAGCAGGAGTAGGGAGGTGATCGTTCCCCTGTACTCGGCACTGGTGAGGCCGCACCTCGAATACCATGTTCAGTTCTGGGCCCCTCACTACAAGAAGGACATCGAGGTGCTGGAGCGTGTCCAGAGAAGGGCGATGAAGCTGGTGAGGGGTCTGGAGCACAAGCCTTATGAGGAGCGGCTGAGGGAACCGGGGTTGTTCAGCCTGGAGGAGGCTGAGGGGAGACCTCATCGCTCTCTACAGCTACCTGAAAGGGGGTTGCAGGGAGCTGGGTGTTGGTCTCTTCTCCCAAGTGACTAGTGATAGGACGAGAGGAAATGGCTTCAAGTTGCAGCAGGGGAGGTTTAGACTGGATATTAGGAAAAAATTCTTTACTGAGAGGGTGGTGAGGCATTGGAATGGGCTGCTCAGGGAAGTGGTGGATTCACCCTCACTGGAGGTGTTTAAGGAACGTGTGGATGAGGCATTGTGGGACATGGTTTAATGGGCATGGTGGTGTTGGTTGATGGTTGGACTTGATCTTACAGGTCCCTTCCAACCTTAGTGATTCTGTGAGATCACAGAACTGATCAGGCAAGTACTCCCAAAAACTCCAAATGCGAAACTCAGAATGAAGGCGGGACACATCTAAAGACTTAAGCAAAAGTTTGTCACCCAAAAGCAGTGATTGTAAAAAGATTTACACT
The DNA here is from genome assembly GCA_000699545.1 of Podiceps cristatus. NCBI lineage: Eukaryota > Metazoa > Chordata > Aves > Podicipediformes > Podicipedidae > Podiceps > Podiceps cristatus. The sequence goes on from KL280998.1 coordinate 68,637, forward strand.
TTAGTTTGCTCAAGGTTATTCTGTGAAAAAATATCAGCATAGCCCACTCAAATCTTCCCTTATTTTTCTATTAGAATAAGAAAAGGTATCTTTGAAAGTGCCTGGAAAGTGATTTTTATAATCTCTGTGTTCATTTGACTAGCACAAAGTATGTAGGCTCAGAAGCTTAAAAATTCTCCAAATAGTTACAGACCCAATTGTATTTGAGCAACAAGATGAAACTTTTAGAAGTGGCTGGGAAAACCTAATGAGACTCTCAGAGGACATCTGGCAGCACATATCCTCTTCAGTGCTTGAGACGGAGATGCAGCAGAGCCGAATAGTCTCATCAATGCAATGTGGGGGAAAGGAACAGTTTGTTATCAATCCAGAAATTGCCATCTCTCACATTCACAAGCCCAAAAGAGAGATCGGTGGCTCAGCTGAACATCCAGATAGCTGTTTTTGCTGCTTGGTGAACAGCTGCCCTTGCTGAACATGGCAAGCCTACAAAAAGCACTAGAACAATGCCAGAATGACAGATTTTTCCAGTCCTTCTGTTCAAAGTATAGATGTGACAAATAAGGCATCAGGAGATGTGTAATCAGAATTACCATGCAATCATTTATGAGAACAACTTTATAAGTAAAATCCTAATGGTCATCCTTTCAACTCTTGCCCAATTATCTGCAAACCAAACAAACCAAAACAAAAAAAAATCACAACAACAAAACAACAACAAAAAAAACCCCACTATGATCACCTCTGCTAGCTTGGTCGTTATAATTGTGCATGATAAGCGATCTGAGTGGAGTCTGCTTTGTAGGCTGGAATAATGTGAAAGTTCAATGCCAGCTGCCAGCACTGCCTGTGCCCACTGCAGAGTCATCTTCAGCCAAGTTTGTTCTCATTCATGTCTGCATCTTGGCTGAAGACTGGCATTTCTGATTGGGTAAAAAATAGAATATAAGCTGAGCATCACCAGCATACTAATGGAACCCAAATTTCCTCACAGCTGGTGAGACCAGTGAATGCTGCTGAATGAACTCCACAGCACTGTGACAAGGGGGTGCTGACTGAATGCTCACCATCCAGTTCTCAGGTTCCCCTTGGAGACCTCCACTGAAAAACACTGGGGAAAAAAAAAAATCTATACAAAACCCCCAGTCTATTCCAATAGTGTGACAGTTGTCTTGGGTTTATCAAAGGCTCATAAATTTAATGAAATCAGCATGAACACTTGGTCACATAATTTTTAGCTAAGGAAATCTGCAAAGGCTGTGTTCTGCCCTTTACTGACAGGGAATAATGAGAGCAGAAGCGAACTGTAACAGTCTTTTACTGTTCTAGTGATCTTCCTATTGCTTTGTGAAGAGGAATAGATATAAAGTGCATTCATACTGATAGCTGGGAGAGTGTGGGAATTAATGGTGTAGTAACAGAAAAGCAAAGGTCTAAGCATCCACATTCCCTAGCTTAGCACATCAGACTCTGTGCTGCTGGATTATTTTTGTTCTCTCTACAGTATGCAGCATGCATCTCAGTTGTGAGAACCCTTTTCTTTCTATTCTCTAATGAGAGAAGAAATGGACACAGGATGGTTTTTGGTCAGGGAGTTATGGGTGCTATTTTGTTTTCTTTAAAAGCTAACATAACACGTTTGATTTAAGAAGTTCTACTATTAATGGAAAAACTGTTGTTCAAGATTGGCAAAATGTTATTTAAGAAAAAAAAAAATCGCTGATGATAACTTTTGTACTTCATGACCAGACACTTGAAAAACTTATTTTTCTCTGTATTGAGTCTGGGGAGAAAAAAGGATATATTGGAACCTAATTCATCACAGAAAATAATACTTACTAGACTGAGACTATTGGGCAATAGATTTGGAGGATACTAGGGGGAAAACTTTGTTAGTGAGTCATTTTGTATTAAATGAGCAGATGAGTTTGGCCATGGTCCACAGCAGACGTTGAGGTCCAGCTTTTGAAGGTTACTCTGTTCTCTTTTTTTTCTCTCGATACCAATTTGCCTGTTCAGTTTTAACTAAACACATTCTTATGAAAGTTCTTAGTGATGATGTTTGCAAGGAAGAATTCTTTAGTGGCTTGTCATGCCTTTGGTTTTGGAAATAAATTTTAAAAACCGCAAAAAAACAAAACCAAACAAAAAACCCAACCAACCAATCACCCAACCAACCAACCAACCAACAAAACAGAAAATGCCACCGACGTTGTGTTAATAGACTATTCTGAGAGCTACAGCTGTAGTAAACTTTAAAAGAAGCTGAGTGGACTGAGTGGACTTGTGTGGACTCATAACTATATTGATTTTGATAGAATAAGTACCTGAAGAAAACAAGGAAAGTAAGCCTGACTTAAACAGTAGGGACATATAATTATCTAATAGACACGCAGGTAGTAACTCGCTGTTGGTGCTGATATTTGGTAATGAGAGCTGTTACTTCCCAGCAAGAACTTCAGGTTAATAAAAAGCTATGAATTGATTTGACTTGACATATTTAAGAAATGTAAGTTTTACAAGAAAATATGGAGTGAAGTCATTGTACAGTAGGCTCTATTACTTTCTTCTATTTTTAGAATTATGAATTTTCTAAGAATGTTATATAAGTATTTCTCAATAGATTTGAGAAGTCACATTTATTTTCCTATATATGAAAACACTCACTGTATTTCTACTTCAAAATGTTGGGGAGGTACTAAACCAGCAGCCAGTGGAACGTGAAAGATGGCTTATGATAATTTAATTGGGGGAGGGGGGGAACCCCTTATACTAAGCTAATTGAAGAAAAGAAAGCCAAAGAAAACTTTAAAGGAAAAAAATGCCAAACACCCCTCCAGTTTTAGTTCAGGGCTATGATTGTTGTCCTGCATATTTTGATTGTTCCTAGTGCAATCTGGACAACAAAGACGATATGAGAATTTATAATCAACTTGAATGTGGAGAACGCATTGACTGCTGACAGCAGTCGGCAACTCTGTTCTATACCTTACAGGTATTTTCAATTGATCCTTTTTTTCCACTGTATCTGATATTGCAGATGGTATGTTGTTGTGATTGTATTTAATCATTAAATTGACATTTTGGGCTTGTCTGACAGATTTTTTTTTTGGGGGGGGGTGGTGGTTTGGTGGTTTGTTTTTTTTTTTTTTGAAAAGTGTATCTCTGCTAATAGTTCACATGCAACTGTGTTGAGTGCTGGTGGATATTGCTTGCTTCTCAGGCTCATGTACCTATCAGCTGGAGATATATCACACATTTTCCGTGGGGGCCAGGTCAGTTGTTAGAAATGAAAGTGAAGCTATTTGTCCTCTTTCTTTTTCATTTTGTTTTGCAGCACCATCATGGATTTTGTTCAGATTTATGGGAAGCTGCCTAGACTAAACAACCAGCATTATAAGCAGCAAAAGTCACTCTCTACTCTGTTCATTTTGAATTAGAACCATCTATTACTCCTCTGGGTGAGTTTAATAACTCCCATAATTTTCTGCTATGGATTCATATAAAGGGCATGTTATTTTTTTAAGAGAGAAATACATTTTCTTCTACTTGGACCTGACAAATCTATTAGCAAAACCTTCCATTAACTGAAGGAAGAGTTCCTTTAATTTTGCACAAGTTCTTTCCTAACCTTTCACGTAATTAACTATAATTATGCTGCTATGTAATTATAGTGTTTATATTGCAAGTATTCTGAATTCTGACTTGATGAAGCAATTATTCTAGCTTTTCAGTAGATGACTCTTCTGCGATACTGTGCAGTCCTGAGGTAGTGCTCTGTGTTGTAGCTACATTTTGGGGCACATTTGTTGAAACGTAGGGAGAATTATTCCTTAAAACATATGTTCATTTTTTCCTGAGCATACTTCCTTCACAATCTTTCAGTTTTATTGCCGCTTTTATTAGAAGCATTGTAATTTACTGGTCCTGAACAAGGACTTTTGGGGAGTGGAGGTAGGCATTATTTTGGTTTTTATTAACAAACCTAATGCTATTACTCTTACACAAGTATGGGTTTATATATGGGGACAGGCTCTGCCGTACATGCATTTTGCTGCCACCCTAGCTGGACAGGCCTTTTCCAGACAATTAAAACAATTGGTTAACCTAAGAGGTTCACAATTGGATATACACCCTCTCTCATAGTGGTTAATTTTATAAAAACCTCCTGGGAGTTTGTTCATAATCTTTTAAAGGGATATTACTATCTGCTGTAATGAAGAACAGTTCTCAGGCCCATCTGTGTTGGGTCTAGAATGAACATAAAATGGGGAAAAACGTTTTAGCAGGGCCTGCTGTGATAGGACAAGGGGTAATGGTTTTAAACTAAAAGAGAGGAGATATAGACAAGATATAAGGAAGAAATTTTTTACAATACAGGTGGTAAAGCACTGGAACAGGTTGCTCAGTGTGTGTCTGCAGCACAAAATCATCCCAAAGGGCAGAGGCTGCCTAGGGCTAGGTGTGGGATATGCAGTGAACAGCAGCCACAGCCCAAAAGAGCTTCTACTAATTTAATTCCTTTACTCCTTCAATCAAATAGCTGTTAAATTCTGTTGAATGTAGCTTGGCAGTAAAACACAAACATTTACTGTAGCGTTTCAGCCTAGGGTAGAGAGCTGTTAGCTGGCACTGAGGCATCCTAAACCTCCCAGGCAACAAATTACAGTTAAGTCAGTTTTCCTAATCTTGTCCTTGGTTCTGCACAGTGTGAATGTGTCAGCAAGTAAAGAGTTTGGCCAGCATGCAGGGAACATGCCTGGACAATCCGGCACAGTTACATATGTGATATATGTGGTGTAGGTGTGAAAAAACAATCTTTATATCCACTACAGCAGCAGCCCTGGGCTGCCTCCTTTCTTCCCATGCCTACAATGGTTTTGACTTAACTAGTGGTGTGCTTTGCTCTGTGCCACTTTGAAAGATAACTCTGTCTGGAGGCATAAATTACAAGTAGCCTTGAGATATGTGTAAGATTTTTTTTATGGGTTTAAATCCCGTTGCCACTGTATTAGATTTGGACTAGACATGCCTAGGGCACATTCACTGAACATCATTCATTTGAACAAAATGCTGTAGCAGTTAAGCACGTGGTACTGGAAGTGAGTATTTAAGGAAGGTGTTGTTGACTCATAGACCTGTCAGATAAAAGCAGTATTCTGAGAGGACACAACAGCTGACCTGTTTGCCAACTTGAATACAAAGTTAACTTTCAGTAGGACTGTGCAGACTGAATGTATTTTCTGAAAAGAAAGGTAGAGTGTCTTGTGGAGAAAGAAATACAGAGATTTGGAGACACAGACAAGCTTCAAGTTACTTATGGAATCTCTGATAAAACTATTGCTCAGCAAAATAAAGAGTTTTTTGGAGGACTCTATTTTTCTGTCATTTAATCTAAATGTAAATTCTTCAAGTTGTGAGTAAAACATATTAGAACAGGGGACAATTTGACATGCATCACAGGAACTGTTAGCTGAGGCCAATCATCTTTGTTGTGTGTTGGAGAAAACCACACCTTGGCCAAAGAAACAAGAGATACGGAATCTGAGCCAGTAGTAGAGTTGAAATGAGAGAATGAACATCTCTTCAAACAGCAAACCTTATCGAGGATGCTTAAAATTTGCCTATCTGGTTGGGCCTTCTTCTAAAAGCTATCTTGCAACAGATTGATTAATGCAGACAAGCTCCTAGGTATCTTTCATCTTTTTGCTACGGAGACAAATCTGTTTCTTTATAATAGCTTCTGATGGTTCAGACAGCCAAAGATTATGACAGGAGAAAATACTTCTCTGTATTTTATTATCATGTTTTTAATTTGAATTTTTCAGGAGACTGGTTGAGTAGAATCTGCAAAAATTGTCAGGCAAACGAATCTTCTAAAATAAAATGTTGTTAGCAAGATATTCAGCATGCGTAAGGTGAAGGAGTGTATAAATAGCTTTAGGAAAAATTGAGCTCATTATAAAATAAATCAAAGATACAGTCATTTTGCATAAAGGCCAGCTGGGAAAAGGTTGGAATCATCTGCCTCTGAATTTTCCCAAATGCTGGAAGTGTGAACATAGTGGAAATTACACTGAAAGTGAGCCTAGAATTTGACCATTCCTTTCAGAAACCCGAACCTAGGTGAAGTTCCCACAAGTTATGGCCAGTGAGTTTTAATAAGGAATTAACTTACTTATCTAAAATGAAAGTTTAGAACCATATTATCCAATTACTTAGGCTCCATTCCTAGCACTAATCTTGATGCAAACTATATACAGGAAAAAGATAAAGACCAATTTTGACTCATACAGTATTTATTCCCTTCTGACACTCTACTATTTCCTGTTTTAAGTCTTTATACCTTGTAGTGGAAATACACTGTTGTGCTGAATTCACAAAAAAGAACCCCTTCAAGTAAAATAGCTTTTGTGTTGAAGGTAGAAGTGTTGCCCTGATGATTTTGTTTTGTACCGTTAACCTGTTAATGCCATAAGATCAACTTTCTATTACTTTCACTCATATTTTGCTACCATATTGCAAGCAGCACTGGCAGCCATCCTTTACTGTAATAAAGGATAAGTATTTTTATTAGAAGTTCTATTTGAGAACACGTATATTTTATCTGTCTACTTCACGATGCAAGAAACTTTTCAGAGAGTTGCATTATTTTTATCATTTAAGAACTTGGTTGGGATGTCAAGAGCGTACCCTGATTCCAAGAGCTGAATGTACTAATATGTTCAGGAATTGCCTTTCTGTCCTACTGGTCGGGATTGGAGACTGTGGGAAATGTCTGTATTTTTACAAAAACTAAATTTAAACCTATTGAACAAGTCTGTTTGTGTCTCCTTCCGCTGACTGGTTTATTTTTTTTTTCCAGGAACAAGCTTGATAGAAATGGGGAAGTCACCAAAGTCTGGATTACATGTGATTTTTATGGAATGGAGCAAACTGGCAAAAAACATTGGGCTTGAGCAGATCAAGGGAACCTGAGTGATCACGTAAGAATGATGTATTTAGGCTTTTATGTAACATTTCATCTGCTGCTCTTGAACACACTTCTAACTAAAAAAAAAAAATACCTTCTAAGAAAAGATTGTCTCTTTTTATCAAGCATTTTATGTTTGTAGGACTCCTAATAGGTAAACTGAAAGTGAACAGAGAGAACCATTATTTTTGTTTTTAAAAGTTAAGGATTTGGAACATTTGGGTTTAGTAATAGTGGAAACTACAAATAATTCTTGCACTTTAGAATCCTGCTTACCATCTTATTCCATTTGTGTGGTGGCCCACATGTAAGTGATGCAAGGTAGATTACAGTATGTGTCAAAGCTGATAAAAAAGGGAAAAGTTATTTTTCTCATAGAAAACTTCGCTGAGAGCAGTAAAGATTATGTTCTTCAGATACAGAATAGTTTTGATAAAGACAAACAGTTAAAAGCATTATTCTAAAACATAGCTTCCTTTTCTAGATACATTGGGTTATTTTCATTTTAAAGTTGTTCACTGAACAGGGTAGTATTCATGCCTTCTAGTCTCATGATACCGGGATCATGATCTCTCATGTCACATTAACAAAAAGAGAGATTTTGTATTTTTAGTTCTCTGATTTTGCCCTTTTTTTTTTTTTTTTTTTTAAGCACAACCTGGAAACCATGTATAATGTTTCCTAAAATAACCACCATCCTCATTCTTTGGAGATGTGCAGCTCCAATTTATTTGGTAAAAGGAACTTTTAAACACACATCCAAGACATCCCAAGGTCCTATTACACTATCAATGCTTGGCAACCTTTACTTAACTTTGTAACCTTATAAATGACTTGTCAATGAGCCAACTGTGATAGAATCATCACAATCAGTTAGAAAATTCTGTTATTTTTCTTTCTGAGAGTTTATTATGTGTCATCATTACTTGATCCTGTAGAGAGGTTTGTCTTATTGCATCCATGAAGGAAAGTGTTCCTGATCCATTTGACATTAATTTCTATCATAGTGTTTAAAAGGCTTGATTTTAGTTAGATGTCTAGGGAATTAGTTCCAGAATTCCCATTATCCTAATTAGTTTAGCTGAATGACATAACTGAATGCACTTCCAAGCACTATTTCACCCTTCAGCTGGTGGTATGATACCAATTATGTGATTTTTGAATTCTCAGAAATATATCTTGTTGCTGTGTCCTGGTGTCAGAAAATCAAGTGTCTCAATGATGAAAACGCTACAAATTTGCATTGCTGCAAATTAAAGGAAAGGACAAAGACTTCCTTGGCAGCTAGTGTCACATCTCAGTTTATGGCACTTCCCTTTTGAACAGTAGATATGACAAATAAAAAAGCAGTGACCTTGATTCATCTTCCTAATGGTACTATTGCTGATGGAGTGAAGGCCAGAATTTTGATGCTATTTGTATATTAGTTTTAGAGGAAATATGTTGCCATCTGCAGTATAACAAAGAAAATGGCCTCAAGAATGGGACCAGGAGGCTAAAGATATGGATTCCAGTGCTGGCACTAAATACTGGCTAATAGTACCTAGAAGCTTGAGTCTTTTTGGTGTCTAATTTAAAGCAGAAGTAATACTACCGATCACACTAAAATTGTGACTATTAATATTACTGGTGCTTCAGAGATCTGGAGTTGTTCTTTAAAATTTTGAGTAGTACTTTAAGGATGGCTTAAAGTCAAAAGGGGCTGGATGACCAATGCGGCCACGAAGTGTGATGTGTTGCCTCACGTGGAAGGGACTGGTGTGTATCCTAGGGTCCTTATTCCCAGCTCTGTGATTTGGCATTTGGATGTATGAAAATGCATGCAATATGAGAGTGCATTGCCGTGTGGAACTTGCGGTGAAGTGACAGAGAGAAGCTTGAGAGAAGAGTGACACAAGCAACCCCCAAAGCAAATGCTAGCTGTTGTTAGCTTTTAGCTGGTGGGTTGTGCGGCCACCTAATGAAGAGCTGCCACCTGTCTAGCTGAACTGAGCCAGGCCTTGAATTTTTGCAAACATAGCAGTGGTTATTCTGTGTTCCTCCCTCTCTGCTTTTCACTTTTGAAAGGAATGGTAGTTCTGTTAAATCCATGTTTTGTCTGTGTATTTAAGACTTTCTATTGTTTTCAGCTTCTTGTCACAGACAATAGTGCCTTGGTTTCGAGATTAATCCTTTAGGTGCCAGGTTCCTACATATCAGGTTCTGCAACAAATTTACTTTTTGTAATAGGTTACTTTGTCTTCTGTTACAATTTTGCTTACTTTTTGTAGAAAATTTATCTCTGACTAAAGGTCATACTGTGGATTATTTTGTAGACTCTAAATAGTTCACCTTAACACATTTTCTTTCTCCCCTCTTTCAAATAAATCCTTCTAATGCTCTATAGCAGTGCTTTTTGCTAATGAGAGCTATTTCCAGGCTTCCTTGTTACGGCACTTTGTTAGAAATGTGCCTAACGTGCAAAAGTGATATCTTACTGGGCTTTCATCAGTTCTTAGCCAATTTCACAATTAGGATCAGTATATTATTTGGAGCTCTGTGATTCAGTTCAGATCTCTAGTCCTCAAGGGGGGGCTGCTCACAGAGAGAAAAATTCATTTTTTATACAAACTTGTCTTTAAATTCCTACATAAACCACTAACTTAAAAGAACAGCGTTATAACTGAGACGGGGTATGAATTATTTCTCTGTAACCTGCTAGAAAGTTTAAAATATAGCACCACTATAATAAGTAAGGCCAGATGTCTTCCTTTTCTCATTAAGATTCTGTTTAGATATTTGTAGAACTGCTTTTTTTTTGGAACAGTTTCATCATATCTCTTCTGTAGATCATTTGGTACATGGATAAGACATAATTTTACAAAAAGCCTATTCATGTGCAATAGACTTGTGTTCGTAAAGAAGAGCTGTTTCTCTGACTCTTTCAAAGATGTTAGCAGATTCTGCACCATATTGAGTGCCCTTTGGCTGCAGGTAAAGAATTCAGCAGCTTGTGGGAGTGCTAATCAGAGCTAATAATAACTTCAGTGGCCTGCCTTGGCTTTAAAATGCCTGATAGAAATTACCCTGTCCTTGAAAGATACAGATTTTGTTTTTGTGGACCTGTCTGATTAGGGACGCTCCTGCCTTCATTTTTCTGTGTTCAGTGATCACGCAGATTTAACTAAGTGGGTGCTTGTGTGTGAATGAAAGAGAAGTGGGTGGTGTTGGCAAATCAAGAGGAGAAAAGGTGAAGAAATCTCTCAAAAAACCTACACCAGAATTCCATTATTAGAGGGATTTCTCTTGTAGGTTAAAACCAGAAATAATAATAGGAAAGCAATTAGAATAGGAATTGGATTTTTCATGATGAAACCTTTTCTCTCTAATTTTGGTTCTTTTTCCATGGTTAGTTTGCTGAAATATGTACAGAGGGTATGAGGGAAATGAAAGCTTTAATTTCAGTAAGTACCCAAAAAGCACTGAGATACAAGATTTTTATTTTATCTGGCTAATAGGTTGCTGATGGTGCAGAAAGCAATTGTATTTTCAAGGAGATGGCCCTAGACCTTTCCAAAGTAAATATTATTAACACTAACCAGAAAAAAAAAAAAAAAATCTAAAAATTACTATCTTTTTTATGAGCTGTTATTGGAATGATAAATTAGGGTTTTCTCTGACTTCTCTTTCTTTTGCTAAAGTGATTTTTTGGAAATCAATCAATTAAATTGGAGAGGGTAAAGGGTCTTTAAAATTCTAATAGAGATGGGAATTATAAATAAAATCACTGTAGTCATACACAGAAAATCAAAGGTTAAATTCTATTTTCTCCTACACAAGAATCAGTGGAGAATGCATCACAGAAACTGCTGGAATTACCTCAAAGTTGTAATGTCGTAAATGACATCAGAGTCTCGTCACTGTAGTCTTTAGGGTTTGATTCTTCTAAAAATTCTAATGAGTTAATATGACCGGGCTGAATGAGAGAAGTGTCTTCCACTGTTTTGTAAGCTCCAATAATGCTATTACTACTGCTTACTCATTTATAAACTGTATAATATTTTAGGCTTTTTCCTAAATAAGATGATGGGAAGCCTGATAAGGGAGACTGCCTTTTGGGTTGTTTTTGTTGTTGTTTTGTTTTTTTTTTTTAAATTGACGATAAAAACTTAAAATTGCCTCACTTCTCCCCCAACAAGAACAACAACAAACAAACAAAAACCCAAACAAACAAAAAACAAAACCCAAAAAACAACAAAAAACCAAACAAAAACCCCAAACAAAAAAGCAAAAAACAAAACAAAAGCAACCAAACAAAAAACCCCAAAAAACCAAAACAAACAAAAACCCCAAACAAACAAAAA
>JMFS01103964.1:0-12343 GCA_000699545.1 Podiceps cristatus
CTACTCTGATTTAATTAGCAATAAATTAAATAAATTTTTCCCCAAGTCGAGTTTGTTTTGCTCATGATGGTAATTGCTGATTGACCTCCCTGTCCTTATCTCTACCCAAGAGCCTTTCATTATATTCTCTCTCCCCTGTCCAGTTGAGGTGGGGGGAGTGACAGAGCAGCTTTGGTGGGAATCCAGCTGGCATCCAGCCAGAGTCAAACCTCTTTCTTTTCCAGGTAGTCTCTATTCATTTCAACAGAATTTCAGCTGCCTTGGTAGTGCCCATTGCAAACTGGAAGAACACAGGCTACACAAAACCAGTCACAGAAGTTTCCCCACATTCCCTCTGAACTTGTTTTCGGTGGGCTGCAACACTGGACATGTTTGGCCTGTCTGGCACTATTGCGCTGTCACAATGAACCACTCTGGAAGGTATTTTGAGATCCCAGTTCATGTCTTCATGAATTCTATGAGTGTTCATGAAGCTATTCTCTTCCCATTTAAGCTGAAAACATAAAAAACCTGTATGAAATAATAAACACTTGCATGATTTCCTCTGATTCTGTTTCTTCACTATATTGAAGTTTTCTGGGACCAGGTCACAATATTCAGGCATTTTTTTAAGTTTCTCCCCAGCACCTCTAGGTTTCTTTCCTAAATCACAAAGTTTTATGCCTCAGAGAATATTCCCGAGATGCTTCAGGTTTGGTTCCTGTCTTTTTGGAATTAAGTGAAAAACATTTTTGTTTTAAATAATCATGTCATATTTAAATGATCAGATGATTAAAATCCCTTACAAGAAAATCTACTGTTTAGTTATCACCCTAGAGAGTGAGATTTTATCAATAGTTTCTTTTGGATGATAGCCACCTCTCAATTCAGGGATTTTTATTTAGCAAAAGAGAATTTAAACTACTACAGTGTTACATGCAAGAATTTCTCTAGACATTTCCTTGAGGTTTTCTCTTGGCATGAAGGCAAATGTAGCAGGCCTGGCAGTTGCATCTCATCCACAAAACATAAGACAGATGTAGGTACTGGCACAGGGTTTTCAATACTGAACATAGTGAACAACCTGCAATACAACCACAGTCTACAAAAGCTTACATTAATAAGCCATCAGCGGTGTATTCCAGCCATTTTAAAAGGGAGACTTCAGAAGGGTCATCTTGCATTTGTTTCTGCATCTGATTTTTGTTATGATGTACAGAATACAGATAAACTTCACAGAAAGAAAGAAAGACAAAGATGATCTAAAAACTGTACTGGACTAATTAAGTAGGAAGCAGTAGCAGCAGTAACAAAGTGTAGTGAAAAAAACAAATCAAATCTTCTGCCTCTAAGATCAGAAGCTCTTCCAGAATTCAAGAAAAATGTACATGTCATAGAGTGTAGAGACAGATCTTTTATCCAGGACAAGTCGAACAGCTTTTTATAGAGATAATGGAGTTTGCGTGATCTGATTCCTCATGTTATGTAATTGAACTGTTCATGCATCATGTGACCAATATACTGCTATTCTCCATCACTAAATGGCTGCATGGTAAGGGACAACATGATGCATGTACATCAGGTAATATGAAGGCATATTGCAGAGCCTTTAGAAAGGGACAGCTAGGACTGGGATGTCAGAAACATACGAATAACGTAAGGAAAGCCTCATGGTCTGAGGAGAACATGAATAAAAGCACAGCACAGAGCTGGCATCCATTTTTCATCACCTAACAGGGAAGAGGTAAAGCTTCATACAAACATATAGATTAAAGACGTGACCTGCTTATCACTCAAGTCACATCAGAGCCTGAGCATCTTCAAGAATTAGCATAGGCATATCATGATTTTGATCCAGATAAAGGCTGAAAAGATTCTAGGGAAAAAACCAGACAGAATTTGCAGTACTCGGAGATGAATGAGAGTTAAAACATATAAAACTGCAACTGGTGAAATATCACTAGAAAAATCAAAGTCTTGGAAAGCACACTCCAAAGACCATCTAACCCTGTGGAATGATCTAATGTTATTTTACCTAACAAACAATGTGTGTAGCAGAGAAACACTTTCAAAACCTCAGACTGACAAAAGGTTTCCCTAATCAGCCTAGCAGCTCTTGAACATGGAGCTGTCGACATACCTTGGAGTAAGAAAGGCTTTTTTATACTAACTACAGACCACTTGCAGTATTTGTCTTTGAAAAGCAAGTGCAAAGTCTTGGGATAAACAGATTTCAGGGTTGTGGACTACTGATGTCATTTATTGTTGTTCCTGACAAAACTGCTCATAACGGGAGTGGTTGAGTCTGAGCAACCTTTCTTCTTTCTGTATGCAATACTTCATTGCTTCTCCCAAGACAATTTTGTCCTATAATATTGGAGACGTGTAATAAAGCTATTCGCACTCTGTATTGGAATGAAGAGTACCCTGCTTATATTGTAAGAGAAAAGGGGAGGTGAGGACAAATGCTGCCTTGCAGGTCTATCTCGGTGCAGTACTCCTTCTCTCCAGGCTCCTACCAAGTTGTGCTTCACTAAATTAAACACTGTGTTGTCATTCAGAGTATTGAATATCTGAAAAAGTGCTTAATCTGCCTCATAGTTGCACTCTGTTTTGGAATGATGTCACTAATATTCCAAGGTTCAAATTCTCAGCTGATTTAAATTGCCTAAAGTAATTTCCTTCACATTTCCTTTAGAACTAAGTCCAATAGTTCTAAACTAAGTCTATAATCCAAATTTATGTTCTCTTGAGATATTATGTACAGTGAAAGTGCATGAAGACACCCACTAATGTTTAATGAAGCAACATCTCTCCCTAGAACTAGAATATGCAGTGGTATCCATATTTTTCAAAGTCATTTCCACCTCTTTATCCCTCAGTGATGTAGACCTACAACCTATCAGAGGCATAAAAATGTCGCATTATATGAGCTCAGACACTCTAATATCCTCTCCATAATTTTAATCTGAAGATGACAGAAGCAAGTAAAGTCTTATGTTTCTGAACTTGATTTCCATGTTGACCACTGAGACCAAATTTGTTGAATTTAAGACTGTTATTAAGTCAGCAACACAGCAACAGTTTCTGAAACTGAGGGAATTTGTCCCCTGACATCTGTTCTTTTAAGATAACATCTCCTTCCTGTTGGCAGCGCTCATAAGGAAGTCTCTGGTGGTTTGTGGTCATGCTTATGGTGCAGCTGTTTTACTAAGTTTGTAAAATATGTATCAAAATTCAAAGGGAATTTGAAAGCAAAAGAGAAATTCAGACGTGTAAGAAATTTTCCTTCAAGTTTGCCTTTTAACTCCACAATAAATAGAGATATTTTGAAAGGAAATACTAGCAATGCTGCTTGGATTTTGTTACAGTAAAAAAAGTTGTTATCTTTTTTTTTTTTTTTTTCTTTTTCCTCCTTACCCTCCTGCTAACTGATCTCTGGAATCTGTTCTTACCCAGGCATGTTTCTTTTACTAAAATCTCTGTTCTGTCCTAGATGCCCAATGCTTCATAAAGCAAAAAAATATATAAAAGAATGGTTAACACATACCGATGGCTTCAGAAGAATTAAAGTTAAGCAGCTGTTAAGCCAGCAAAACCAGTCAAACAACAAATTAAGTGCCTTTCAACAACTTTGCATAGTGAGTGGAATGGATCTATCTGCTCATCGGCATTAACCATAAGGTTCATAATTTATTAAATCTCCAACTAGTAAATCTGTTTTCAATTTTTTTAAAAAAATGTATTTCCATATATGCCAGAAATACCTTTTGCTGTTTTGGAAAACATTAAATATTTGGTCACAGAAGGCATTTACCCAAACTTCACCATTTCCAGCTATTAAAAAGTGATTGCTGGGGCCTTGGCAGATCTCTAGTCTCCTAATGTTTTCTGTTACCCCATGACTGTGGTATATGGCCATGGACATTCCAATCTCTTGAGAAGGATTTTCAGATTAACTAGTTCATTTAGATTCAACTTGGCAATAGGAAAATACAATCTGTGTAACCCTTTGATTAAGGAGATAAAAAAAATGCAAATTAATTCAAAAGAGAGCTTTGCTAGCAAAATCTTCAGCAATATATTCAAGAAAAAGGAAGAAAAGAAGAATGTCTGAAGCTTCATTTCTAGCTAGGTGGCTCTTTCTGCTACATTGCCTGGATTTTTTTTACCTCTCTTCCAGTATTTGAAATCCTCAGCCTAATATACTTTGCCTGTAACCAGCCTATGTTATGACTATTTTATCTATAAATTGTCATTTTGTTTGGAAAAACTTAGTTTCACAGTTCTGTCTTCTGACAACTGTAAGCAAACTGCGGGAGACCACAGATAGTTAAATTCTGACACCACATGATAAACACATTGCAATGAAGAAATTCAGTTTATTTTTTTTTCTGCTTTCTTTTCAATGTAGTGAATAGTGTCCTGATTTACATTTCTGATAAATATATGGATGAAAGGTAGGTAAGGAACATATACATTACCCATTCTTGAACTAAAAAGAGATATGCAAACAGCCCAGAGATAAGTAACTTTGTCTCTCCAGTGAAAGAAATCATGTCATACATAACTTCAAATGACTAGTAAGTACAACTCTGTGCTGTCTAGATAGCCACCCTTCCGACTGTAGTATGTAGCTCTTCATAACATAATCCTCAGATATAAAATATGACATATTTGATAGGATTTGGTAACAGAACATATTTCTAGAATTTACTTTTGATGATTTGAACATCCATAGACACTTTTTCACTTGTCTCCTAATTCTCTTTATATATTACTCAGTGAAAAGCAAACAAAACAAGCAACATCCCCCAAAAAACCCAACTCCCAACTTCGGTTTCCAGTCTAACTTTCACAGATTTTCTAGAGTGCCTCTAACTACTGAAGTACACAGAATAAAGTCACCACTGAAGTCCTGGCCTGGAATCATCACACTAGTTCGCAGTAGTCACACTTCCTTCTTTGCACTGTTCTGCCCAGCTCCTTACTTGATACTGCAGGGAAAACATGGGTCCTCAGTGTCATAAGGAGTAGTAAGACAGGGCTGCGGTTAACCTATGTCTCTCATAGCCCCTCTTGCAATCTTAAATAATGTCAAGCATCAAAGTACTTAATATAGCCTTAGGGATTTTGTTTGAAGAGAGTTTTGTAAAAAGCCTTTCATTATATTGCATTTGAAAGAGATTTTGCTCCTACATAACAGGGGCTGTTTGGTGTCAAGCGATAGAAGGAAAAAGAAACCTAGGCTATAGCTATGTGTGTTAGCAAAAAGTATCAGAGGCAACTCTTTGGTCTTTTGGCCCACTAGAAGGATCTAGTTTCACACACTATTAAGCTCTTACCTTTCAAAGCAGCTGACCATTCTAAATCTGTTTAGTGGGAGCAGTTGCTGATTTGGGTGGACAACCAAGATGCGCCCAAAACTTGTCTTGAAATTTTCTAGTTGGGGTAATGAGGTGACATGTATTAATTTAACTGACTGATTTAATGATAAAAATAACATAGCTTCCCTGTATAACCTCAAGACATCCTTGTAGTCCTCCTGAGTGGCCTGCCCCTTCCTCCAAGGGTTATAAACTGTCCTTTTTTTCCTGAGTTCTAGCCAAAGCTCTCTATTCAGAGAGATCAGTCTTCTTCCCCACCAGCCCATCTTTCAGCACATGGGGATGGCCTGCTCCTGGACATTTAAGATTTCCTTCTTGAAGCATGTTCCTCCTTCCTGAATTCCTTTACCCTCCAGGGCTGTCTCCCAAGGGGCTCTGCCATCCAGGCTCCTAAACAGGCCAAAGTCTGTCATCTGGAAGTCCAAGGCAGCGGTTCTAGTGACCCCACTCCTTAAATCTCCAAGAACTAAAAACTATATCATTTCCTGATTGCTATGCTCAATGTGTAGGATATATTTAATCCACAAATATAAACTGTGTGCTATTATCTGGCTCCAATGGAGCTAATAAGTTTCATGGAATCCAAAAAGATGTTGGAAGGTGAGTGGTGGGAGTCATAAGTAATTGAATTACCTACAGCTGGAATTTAGAAAAGATGATAAGATTCTGTGCAATTCTGATCACAGCATGCCTTTTCAAGCGTGATTTTTGGCTTAAGTTGATGCAGAATCTGGTAATGATCTGAGTTGTGTTTGTTTATATTTGCGTAAGGAATAAGTGACAGAGAGAGAGAAAGGAAGGTTTTTGATTTGTGATTTTTTTAGCATAGTGGTAGATTCATTGTGATTTATCTTGTTGCAGTCTTAGAGATGTAATCAAATATATTTACCACAAATATAAAAGCCAGCTAATGCAGTATGTTATCTACTGACTATGACAGGGTTTATTGCTAAAGAACACATGACTTTTGTAGGACAAGTTATTGTGTATTTGTTTCTAGTTCCTAAGCTTTCAGCAATGCATTTTTCTCACATACATAAGTGATAGGAGGCTTTTACAGTACAACAAAAAAAGAAGCTAAAAGCTTACAAAATGTATGAGGGATTTCTTTATATATGAATATTAGCAGTACCACATTTTCTAACTGTAATAAAGAGAATGTAGGAAATCTATACATAGCACATTACATACTTCACTCCCCATGCCTACAGAGATTCCAGCTGAGATTTTGCAGGGATCTAGCTAGAACATGATCCAAAAATCTTTGTAGTTATCATTGATAAAAAAAAAAATATTTGGTAAGTCTAATGTTTTAATAGTTATTTAAACATCAGGATCAATGGGTTGTGTTACTAAAAGGACCCTTCAGTGGGTTCAGTATCTGAGTTTTCCTTTTTGAATGGAATAAATAGGCTGAAATGGGGTGTTTTTTGTGGTTTCTAATTTCTTTAGTCTCAATTAGAATTTTTTTGTCATTATTTTTCTGTCTGGAGATGAGTAATTTCTGTGAACAATACTATACCTACACAGTCATTTATGTGAGTTAAAAAAAAAAAAAAAATCGTTTACAAAAATATCTTTCATCTAAATATTCCACATTATGCTCCCAAATCTACTGGAAAGGTCTTTATTACTTTAATCTATGTCAGAAGGTGCAGTAACCTTCCTACTTGTACCATCCAGAGGTTTCAAGTATTGCAAATCTTTATTTAAGACTTGCAGCAGTATTTCTTCAACAGTAACAGTGTTAGTGTGGTTCAGAATGCAACAGAATGTCTAACAGAACGTCTTTTGCAGAGGTTAATGTATTGTGTCAACCGTATACTCGGTGTGTTTGCACTGTGTAGAGAAACAGACTGATCCTGTATTAGTTTTCAAAGTGCCACTAATGACATAGGATTTAGTCATGTCCATTAATCTTTGATCCTTTAGCAATAAGGGTCATCATCTTAAATATTTCCTACTGGCTTATGAAACCTTTCAAGGATTTCTGCTTGCTTCCTGTGCTAGAGAAGACTGTAAGTTCAGAAGGAAAAAAGATTTGTTTAATGCCTGTGATGGGTTGACCTCGGTCAGCAGCCCAACACTCACCCAACCTCTTCATCACTCCCCTCTCCCATGGGATGGGGAGAAAAGAGAAGGAAGGCCAGAATACTCATAGATAGAGAGAATGTCAGATTTATAGGGAAAGCAAAAGCTGTACATGCTAGCAAATAAAAAAGAGGAATTCATTCGCTACTTCCCATTGACCGACAGATGTCCAACTACTTCCCAGAGAGCAGGGCATTAGCATGCAGAACATTTTCTTGGGAAGACAAGCGCCATAACCATGAATGTCCCTCCTTCCTTCTCCTTTCTCTGAGCTTTTCTTGCTGAGCATGACATCATATGGTATAAAATATCCCTTTGGTCAGTTCAGGTCAGCTGTCCCTTCCCAACTTCTTGCCCATCCCCAGCCTATTCACTTTCACATAACGTTCCTTCAGTCAGTTTGTGGAAAGGTTGTTACAGTTCTCACTTCTCTGGATTTAGAAGAGGTGTTTAACAATTAAGCAAAATTTATTCATGAATTATTTTATTCCAGTTGATTTTATGCTTTTCTCTATTTTTTTTTTTTTTCCCATTTAGCTTCTTCCCCACATTCCTTCCTTCCTCTGGCTTCTTTTCAAGTCCTGAATACTTTTATGGAGAAAGACGCTGTCCATATTCAGATAGTGCAGACAGCGGACTCTGAAGGAGTGCTGCAAAGCATATACCTGGCAAAGTATATATCAAAGTATGTACCTGGCTCCCTGCACTTCAGTGAGTGGGAGATGGAGCTCTGTTCCTGTTTCTGTCCTGAAACTCAGCCAAGCTTGGAGAACATTGCACATTAATGAGCACACTAACAGAAGTCAGCATTTGCAGCTGGAGCACAACCCTAGGATTCTCCTTTCCCAGCTGATATCATGAAATCATAGGGCAAAAGTCAAGCCCAGAATATTTTTTTAGAGGTGAGAGGTCGCATAAATATATTGTTATATTTTCTAATAGTCATATTCAGAAGTACAGAACTTTACAGTGACATGTAAACAGGATTAATCCTTAGCTACTGTTTATTTTAGGTTCTATTTCTTATTAAGACTTAGTTGGGTTTAATGCACCTTTAGCTTTAGATTTGTAAATGCCACTGGTTAAAAGATCAATTTACAGAAAAACATCATCTGCTGTTTGAAGGACAAGTGCTCAGCTTTTGAGAGCTATTACTTACACAGCCAGGTTGTCACTACTGAACTGTTGTTAACGTACTTCCTTGCGATGTTCTGCATGTGAACACCAAGCAGACATTTAAAGAATTATTCATTGGTTCTTGTACTTGGGATTGGAT
This sequence comes from Podiceps cristatus, assembly GCA_000699545.1. Lineage (NCBI taxonomy): Eukaryota > Metazoa > Chordata > Aves > Podicipediformes > Podicipedidae > Podiceps > Podiceps cristatus. Next base: position 8,734 of record JMFS01103964.1, read on the forward strand.
AATCTTGCACTGATAAGACATGGGGCTTTTCACCTTTCTGTCTAAAAGTCCAAGCACAGGTCTACTATTTTTATTTATTAGAGGGAAGAGAAAGCTATATGTTTAAGGAGATAGATATGGAAATACGCAGAATTGCTGTTAGCTCCTGTAAGCAATGTAATGTTCAGCACCACCAGACATTGGCCTATAAGACAGGCTCTTTTTTTTCTTTTTCTTTTTCTTTTTTTTTTCAGTAGGAATTAAATTCTTAAAGAAAAACAAAACAAAACAAAACAAAACAAAAGAAAAAACAAACTAAAACAAAATAGCAACTCCTAACAGAATAATAATAAAAAAAAATCTTTATAACTTATAAAATTAAGCATAGCAGTAATGAAAATTGAAAAGTCCAGAATGCAAAATCCGATAAGCTCCACAAATAAGATCGCCTATGCGGTCTTTAATGTGACTTTTATGTACACATTCCATGCAGAATTGTATGATGAACTGTAAAACTAAGAAAGCTTCCTGCCACAGTGCACAGGAGAGACAATGTTTCTTAACAGCTATTGACTATACTGGTCTGTCTTTAGTGTTCAAAATGGATGATGCCTTTATTCTACATGATTACTCAACACATTCAGCAGAGAGGGTTATTTATTTTCTACAGTACATAAGTACTTTGCAGAAATTAATTTCCCTTTACAATAGTCTATTCAGAGGAATTGAGGGGCAGACCAATTTGACATCCTACTTCATGTACGTGGGTTGTGAATTTTACTTAAGTTTGCATTAGTACTAAACTATTTTCCAAAGGCAGATCTGCTCAACTTTATTTGCATGAATGAGGAACAAGTGAAACCCAGAAACAGCAAATACATAGTTAGGGAACCTCCCTAAAAAGTTTTGATTTTAAAAATGGATCATTTGCCTAGCCTGACAAAGGAACTCCTTCGTAGATGCAGGAATTCCCTTGCTCTTTTCAAGTATTTTATTTCCTTCATTGGTCACTATATACTCTTTTCCAAATCTTTAATAACCAAGATCCAAATTCTATAGTAGCATTCTGCTTCACTGCACAAACTGGCTCATTTCTTAAGTCTGTGATACAAAAAAGTATTTCCAAATGTTAACTATTTAGTCCACTCTCCCTCTTGAACAACCTTCATCCATTAATTTCCCCTCTACAGTATCAAATGTGATGGAGATCTGCTCTGCCTGGCAGTGTGCCCTTCCCCCCTTCCCCTTCTGTCATTGATCTTTCTTTGCTAGTCCCTTGGAGTAACTGATATATCAGATTATCTGTTTGGTTCTGGCAAAGGTTGCAAGGAAAAGTAATATGTCTTACTAGAACATCTGCATATAATTGGAAAAAGCAGCCAAACTTTCAAGAATCCAAGTCCTTCTTGAAGTCTGGAATAAGAGTAGCTCACTTCAAGATATGTATAGATCAAGAACACTTATGTCAATTTATTAGATGAGTTCAGAGGAAAATGTAGTTGGCCGTTGTAAAGGAGGCAGAGGGGAGGGAAATCTCTAGTCACTATGGGAAAGGCAGATATTTATAGTGCATGGTTGGCTCTTGGTGCAGGAGTTTCTTACTCCATTCTCCTTGAAGAAAGTCACTGAACATTGATGTTATAGTGCGGCTGCCTATGACCTGGAACCGGTTTAACCCTTGTACTGTTACTCCTGAACTTTAGAGGGAAATCCTAACTTTTCATCTATTAAGAATGGAGTGGATGTTTGATATTATTCTAGAAATTATGTGATTTTCACTAATTTCTGAATGGGTCATCACTGTACAATAACAACAAGTTTTGAAATGTTCTTGAAATTTTCCCAACTCATAAAGCAGAACAATTCAAACTCATTTAAGCAATGGGACATTAAACACTGCTTTTATGTCTTAAATGTTTTCAAATCCAAAGCTATATCTGATTGACCAGATTCTGTTCTCAGTAATGTACGTGCAGGGCCAAAATAACCCAGATGACGCCATCAAAGTATTCTGAATCCACAGTAGAACCTAACATTAATGTGCCTCTCCTTCCCATATAGATCATCATGGTGCTTCAATTCTGATTCAGCTCATATCTTTATTCAGACCCCTAGTTCTCTGCACAAGCTGTGCAATTTAGGATTCTTCATAAAACTGTCCACTGTGCTACCTCTTTTGATGTCTCTTTTCTTGGCCATCACAAATATTGTTTACAAATCTGTCAACTTTGGGATCTGAGATTTTTGTGTCTGTATTCTTCAGATAAATCCTAATTTTTTCATAGCATGAAGATGATGTCTAAGTTTGACAGTTTGCTGCAAGTTAGAATGACTAAAAGTTACAGCCAGCCACTGGCTTTCTAATTGTTTTTACATTTCTCCATCACTACTATTGCTTTTATAATTTATATTATTATTGACTCCTATTTATGTTACAAAACAGTATTAATTATTATCTGTGTTTGTCTCAGATAATTCAATGAGTCATTTGATGCATCAAGACTGAACAGACTACAAGAGATAACACTAGCTTTCGTTAAAGCTTTCTGAATTCTCTGGTATGATAGATTTCAGCCACCAAAGTGAAAACGTGAATAGAGGTACGTACCCTATACTTTCTTCTAGGCACTAAGACACAAAACAATGGCTAACACATAAAAGCACAGAATAAGTTTCATGCCCTGATACTGTTACAGATTTCTGAAGAAACATGTAATCCTTATAAACATTCCTTTTATAGCTTTTCATGAGTTCAGTGTAGGTTTTCTGTCATTCTGAAAAGAACAAGTGTGGGCAGGTGCTGTGCACTTTTCTCTTCATGGCTCTGCAGATGCTTTAAAGCTTTCCTTTAATGGAACTGCACGACAGTACATGGTAATGCTGTGAACACCTGGCAATTAATTAAAGCCATGAAGTTCTGTTCTTGACATAAACCAGTATCATACCAAGCCCCACAGAACTGAGAGCCCACATGCTGTATTATTGCCTGCACAGTCTCTTCCAACGATATTTTAGTGCAATTGTAGCCATTCAGACAGAATGATGCTTTCCACTCAGTGAACGATGGGAAAACTCAACCTCATCTTAGGGTTTGTCATGCTTGTGTATTCATCCAAGAAGGCCATGAACCTTGACTAGAGGTCTCTTATTTCAGTTTCTAGGCAGACTTCAGGCTCATTATTAGCAGATACAACTCAAATTCTTCCCATTCCATTCTGTATCGCTGGCAGCTAAAGTCTTTACCTTACAGTTAGTGATGAATCAAACAGTAATTTTACATAGGAAATGACACTGGTTATCTTAATACCTACTTCCATGACAGTAATGTTTCACCTAATGCACTTTGATGGCACAATCACCATTACACATCTTGCTAATACATTAATTGAACTTGCTTTTGTGATTCATATATATGAATTATTAGCTCATTTTAAGGAAGAGATGAACATTCTAAAAAGCATATACAGAAGAATGATACTAATTTTGTATTTTAATAATCCATGTATTTTGCAATTTGCACACATAAAAATGAATGGGCTCTTTCCAAAGAAATATTTAAGACAGGAGCGATTGTGACATATTCCACTAAGATTTTTTTAAATAATAAGCTTATTTTTAATAACAATAAACT